>JBBBDQ010001336.1:3342500-3395000 GCA_037127315.1 Ascarosepion bandense
GAGATAATATTTATTAGCGGGCCACTCTTATTTGTGTGTGTATAATGGATTTTGATCCGACATAATAAATCACTAGTACTTTTCCACTACATGGACAGACCTAAAAACATAAAACCTTTTTATTGTGGATTCCGGGTGAAGGAACCGTACATAATAATGAACAACAAAAACAAATATGGAGATAGAAAAGTTGGTTATATTGAACGTTATATACAAACTTGAACGCAGGTTAGTAAATCCAGGAATACCATTAGTAAGAAATAAATATATACAAGTCTTGAAATGAAGTCGTTGGGAATAGTATATCCGTGTAGATTATTCTAGCTGAGTGAAGCTCAGAGCTCGTCTGACTTCTGATGCGGTAGTCTCTGGGTAAGTTCGGTATCTTTCGGTAACTTACATATCAGTTCCGGTACTCTCCGATAACTCGCACGGATCTCTACGATTACCCTCTACTGCCAACTGCAACGGTATTTAGTCACCTTCCCACTTAAGGCGAAATGTGACACAAGGTATTTTTAATGTGGGTCTTCCGGGCCATATAGCCCGGCCAAAAATATCTGTCAATCTTTCCCCAGTCGTGATTCTACCCTTCGGCGGAACCACGATTGGGTTAGTGCTCACTGCCCGAAAGCAGAGAGCGCTCTCTACCCGAAGACAGAGTGCGCTCTCTACCCGAAGACAGAGTGCGCTCTCTACCAGAAGACAGAGCGCGCTCTCTACCCGAAGGCAGAGAGCTGACAGTGTCAATAGTAGCAGAGACAAATGCCAACTGCGACGGTATTTACCAACCTTCCCACGCAAGGTTAAATGTGACACAAGGTCATTTTATAGTGGGTCTTCCCGGCCATATAGACGGGCCAAAAAGTGTCTGTCTATTTTTACCGAGTCGTGGTTCTACCCTTCGGCGGAACCACGACTGGGTTAGTGCTCTCTGCTCGGAAGCAGAGAGCGCCCTCTACCCGAAGGCAGAGTGCAGACAGTGTCATAGTAACACCGGCAAATGCCGGCTGCGACTTCTGTTCTCTCTATGGCAGGAGTATATGTACACTTAGTCGAGTTCATTATCATATACAAAAGGGGAGATCTGACAAAAACTTTTACTTTTATAGAATACAAAAACCTGCATTTTACAGCGAATAGCTGAAGCACAAAATAGTAGAAAACGCGCGCACACATAAAATTGGATAAGAATCACTAAAAAACAAGTTTCGATACAAAATACTACAAAAGTAAGACGCAAAATAAATGATGTGATCTAAAATTAAAATTAAATCATTTGTAATTTGCGGACTGGTGAGATGGGTACAAGAAACTTACCCGTCGAAATAAATTAAAGTTTATAACCGCCTTAAATGATGTGTTGATTTTTTTCTTTTATCTATATTTTTTAAGGTTTTGTTGAAAATTTTATTTTTTTTATTACTATAAACGTTATTTCAATGGATGCACATGTGTGAGTAGCTATTTCCGTTTTTTTGAAGAGTTCTTGTCGGGGCCAGTGGAAAATAATTTGTCTAATAAACAACAATGTCCACTCAAACACGTGCATTAATATATATATATATATTTTTTTTTTTCTAAAATATATATATATATATATATTTCTTATATATATATATTTCTTATCTATATATATATTTCTTATATATATATATTTCTTATATATATATTTCTTATATCTATATATGTACATATTTCTTATATATATATATATAATATATATATATATATATATATATATATATATATATATATATATGTTTTTCTAAATATTTTTATTTACTAATCTGACATAATTTAGCATTTTACATGTTACTTTTTAGTTTTTTAGTGGATACTCATATTTGAATAGACATTCCATTTCTTTTATTAAATGGCATCGCATATTCTTTCAAATATATCTATGCGTATATGTGTGGCACTGTGCAGTTGCAAGTTTAAAAAAATAATTTGGTAAATTGTCATAACGTCGATAGCTACATTAAGCTACTGTGTGTGTGTGTCCATGGTTGCACATAGGTGTGTGTACGTATGTGCGTATGTATACATATGTGTGTGATAAGAAGACAGCAAGGTAAAAAAGTGTAGTTTTATTTAGACAACAAATAAATATGATTGTAGTACCAAAGCTCACCAAGTTGAAGTTACATGTGTCAGATTCAAAGGTTTTATGACTATTGTTAGAACGATGTTGACACGGATCAGTTTACGCGTGTCTTTAATATAAATATACCTTCATTTTAAGTGAGTACGGAGTCTAGCTTGAAGAGAGAGAGAGAGAGAGAGAGAGAGAGAGAGAGAGAGAGAGAGAGAGAGAGCTGCCTGGTTGTCACGGACGGGCGATGCGTGTTGTTTTGTTGGAGAATTATACTGCGGAATGCCACGTCATCTCTCCAGCTTGACAAGAGAATAAAAGTGTCCTGGTGTCCTAACTGACGAGTGGCCATCGACAAAGGAACTAATAATGAATTGCCATTGTTAATACCACTTTTTAACGTTTATTTGGTGTTACATTAGTGCGTATACTTAAAAAATAAATCGCTAGTACTTTTCTACTACATGGACAGACCTAAAAACATAAATCTTTTACTTTTATAGAATACAAAAACCTGTATTTTACAGCGAATAGCTGAAGCCCCAAATAATAGAAAACGCGCACACATAAAATCGGACAAGAATCATTAAAAAAACAAATTTCAGTACAAAATACTACCAAATAAGACGTAAAATAAATTCAGTGATTTAAAATTAAAATTAAATCATTTGTAATTTGCGGATTGATGAGATGGGTACCAAAAACTTACCCGTCGAAATAAATTAAAGTTTATGATGCGTTGAACGTTTTTTATGCATATTATATTGCTCTGGATAGTAACCATTGAGCTCTTTGTGCGGATCTATCTCTTTCAAAATTTACATTAAATAGATCTATTTGGATTATGCCTATACACAGGATGTCCATAAAGTTTGTGTGCACTTTAAAAAATTATAACTTTGTTTATATTTGCGATAGAAATACTTTTTTAAAAGGGTTAGAAAGAAGTAAATCTATATTTTTAAGGTTTTATTGAAATTTTATTTCAGTTTCCACATGTCCTCCATCACAAATATACATAGAGTTATAAATTTTTTAAAGTGTACACGAACTTTATGGACACCATATATATATATATATATATATATATATATAGAGAGAGAGAGAGAGAGAGAGAGAGATCCCAAATATTAAGGAAATTAATTGATTGATTAACTCATTCATTTTTTACAGATTACCAAACTTTTTCGGTTTATTTCCAGCCAGAAAATATTTTTAAACTGTAAGGATTTGTTTTTATATAATAATGGTTTAGTGATACTAGTTTTACTAATTAACCGATAGTTGCTGGAGAAGAGGTGTATTCATACCTTTGCCAAAAGTATTTGCACGCAAGTAAATATAATGAACCCAATGGGAATTAGAACGCGACCCTCCAGTTAGCAATTTCCAATTCATTCCCAAGCAGTTACCTATCTAGTTACTGACCAGGCTCGATATAGCTTAACTTCGCTGATTGTACAGCAAGAAATGTTTCAACGCGATGTAGCCGTAACACTTAAGGAAATGGGATTTTATAGCAGGAGACGGAAATCTTTTGCTAATTATGTGCGAACTTAGGGTTTTAAAATCAGTGTACCAACAACATAACTATTTTTATACAAGCCAAGGTCAATATACCTGTCCTACAATATATTTTTTATGTAATCTATACAATATATACGAGAAACCGGGGAGCCGAGTTCGAATTCCAGCAGAATTCATTGCATTCACTTACGCGCAAATACCCTTGGGAAAGGTATTAATCCGTCTCTTTCTTCCAGTTATGTGTTAAATAACAGGACAGATTGGGTTCTATAGCCTTGGTCGGCAACCAGTCTACCGCAGAAAGCAGTGGCAACCTACTGCGGGATAATCTTCTGCCCAGTCAGTCATGTCTGTTTCGAGACATGATCGCCCAAGCGTGTATCACGTATGGCACTTAACTGACTGACAATATATACAATAATATGTAAGTAATATTCAATAATATGTAAACCACATTAATAGAAATAAACTGTTTAAAATTTTTTTAAAGTTTTTCTTATTAATGGAAGCCTTGCCCTTGCATGGTCTTAGCCAACTGCTCAATATCAGCAATATACTTTGTTACTTTGAGTTTTACATAATTTTCTTGCTCTTGCATGGTCTTAGCCAATTGCTCAATATCAGCAATATACTTTGTTACTTTGAGTTTTACACAATTTTCTAAATGTTCAGGTGTTAGGCAACTTCGTTGTGGACTTAACACTGCTTTCATGTGAGAGAAAATTTGCTCACAGGAATAAGTTGAATCAAAAGCCGAAAGAAGAGCAAAAGCAATTTTCTTCAAACAGGTTAAAGATCTAGAAAGGGATGTTCAACTGAATAGCAACAGTCTTTTCTAACTTTTCGTCTTCCAAAAACATCCTTCGTTCAACAAATCGTGCCATTGGAAATTGCTTGGCGTTAAAACGAAATCAACCAACCAACAATACCGATTCATAGTATATATTTATTTGAAGCAATGAAATTTTATTCAAAATATTTAGATTTCAGCATGAAATAACCAATAGATATTGATATGCCGCTAAACAAAATCAACCAACGAACAATACCTATCTATAGTAAATACTTAGTTGAAGCAATAAAATTGTATTCAAAATATTTAGTTTTCAGCATGAAATAACTCTTAAAGAGTGACAAGCTGCTAAACGAAATTCGCCAACCAACAATACCTATTTATCGTAAATATTTAGTTGAAGCAATAAAGAAGAAGAATTGTAGCAGACGAAGGTTCACTTACTAATTTAAGTTTTACGAGTCGACTCGACGTAACATGGGGTCATGATTTAAAGCAGGATTTAAGAAAGAACGAGAAGGCGAAAGTAACGAGAAAAACAATATATTAACAAAGGTTACATAGGGTTGAGAGAGCATGCATAAGAAAGTGAAAAGGAAAGAGCTATTCCCCTTCGTCTGTTCGTAGAAACAAAATAAGATGTATGAAGTTTTTTTCTAGCTGAAAGAAAGGTTTGTACAATTGTTAAGATTATCGTCAAGAGTTCAAAGTTCAAATCCTTGATGAAATTATTCAGACAGAAAACAAGGTTCTGTGTCTGTGTATGCGTTTAGGCAAGAAAGTCAGACAGAAGACAAAGTTCTGTGTCTGTGTGTGCGTTGAGTAGAGAGAGAGAGAGAGAGAGAGAGAGAGAGAGAGAGAGAGAGAGACTTACATGCGAATGTAGTAGTCTTAGGCAGTCTGTGGATTTCTACTGACGAAGGTTGGAAAAATTGTGAATTTATGTGTAGGAAGTTATTTTATGTAAGGTCCAGTTTGAATGAAAGTTAATGTGCATAGTGTTAATGTCGGTGAGAAGAAAAATAAAAAACATTGGCGCCACTAATTTCTACCCGCAATTAGTGCGCGTGTGTTTGTGTGAGTTAGGGAGACATGTCTGCTCTTGTCCGGAACAAAATCCTAACTAGCGTACCACGTGATGTTCCCCGCTTTTATTAGCATGCGTTTACGCGGAAACTAAGTTATCACGTGAACGCTGAATCACCATGTATGTGTGTGTGTGTGTGTGCGTGTGTGTGTGTGGGGGGGGGGGTGTCAATGTATCAAACCCCACAGAATAAAGTTGTATTCAAAATATTTAAATTTCAGCATGAAATAACCCATAGAGATTGATATGCTACTAAACGAAATCAACAACCAACAATATCTATTTATAGTATATATTTAGTAGAAGCAATAAAATTGTATACAAAATATTTAGATTTCAGCATGAAATAACCCACAGAGGTTGATATGTCGCTGAACGAAATCAACCAACCATCAATATCCATTTATAGCATATATGTGATGAATATGGAATTAAAAGCAACTTTCTTCTGTTCTTTACTTTTCCAAAAATCCACAATCCAGTGTGAAATTTAATTTTGACAAATAAGAAAAGGATTGACCTCGTAGTGAAAGAAAAAGACAAAACCAAATTTCGCGATCCTATGTTAAATTAATTTTCTAACCAATGAAAGAAAGCGATTTGCAAAACCGAGAGAAAAGTTAACAAGCCTATGTGAAAAAGTAAATCCGTATAAAAGAAAGAAAGTCGAATCAGTGTTGTTATATTGAAACAGAAATTAGAGACGACAGTATGTGACAAAAGAAACTTCAAGCCACTGACCCGGACATAAGGTCTCCACAGATATTCATTCTCCCTTTTCTTACAACAATAACAAGATATTTCAGCCAACTCCTAAGTATTAACTTCGATAAGTACCATTTTCCTTTATTGCTTTACTTTTCGTTTTTTTTTTGTTTGTTTTTTTTTTTTCTTGTCGGTCATAAAAAAAGAAAAGGAACCCAAACTTTAGTAAATACATTCTCTACTTATAACTAGAAATCTACCTACAATTACAAACTCTGGATTCACTTAACTACATACGTACATTTTCTTTTGAACATTTAACTCCTACAAATTAATGTTATTCTGTTCTGTTAATAATATTCTACTTTAACATACAAACGAAATACTTTTATTCTTCCAACTTTCAACTTACTGATGATTCTAATAACCTTTAAGAAGTGGGGAGTGTCGGCTATGTTTGTGAATTGGCTTTGTATTAGACTATAGTGGATTGCTTATCTATTCTTTTTCTAGTTGTAGTGGGAGTCCGTTCAAGAGAAGGGTAGTTTTATTTTGTTGCAGGTTAACGGAATTTGGCCTCGTTGTAGATAGTCCACTATAAGTCATAAAATGATTATAAATCAAGAAAATCAAATTGAGTTGAAAAATAACGTTTTATATATACACATACCAATTAAGGTTTTTACAGTTGAAGTAATACTTGAAATATAGGTCCAACGGAGGTTAAAATGTTCATGGCAAATAATATGCTGAAAGAGAATCAATGCTTAGGAATGTGGGGAGCGTGTAAATGAGGAATGTCTTTGATGTAGTTGCTCCTTAGGTCAGTAAGTAGTTTTGAGACAGGGAAGAAGGAAGGAGAGGTGAAGGGACGAGCATAGTAACCACTTGACGTGGTCAAGGGAGATATTAATTACTCTCGCCTGTCACCGTCGGTCTGTCTGATGGGTGCTTTCTGTCTCGGCTTTTTATATCTGCTTTTTGGATCACAGCAGCTCGTTTGGGATTTCACAATTGTATTTGATTCTGGGCTTCCCATTGGCTGTTGAATAAAATTCGCGTAGGCTCGCGAAATGGAAATTTGATATTTGATTAATTTTTATTTTTCAACCGGAATATCTGCGCAAACCCGGATGCACAACGACGACTTTTGGTCATTTACTTTCTGGTCGTTATAGAGCAAACATCCGGTCCATCGCTTTTGCTCGGTCGGTATCACCACATAACTTTTGCCCCAGAAAACGGAGTTTTTTTTTTGTTGTTTTTTTTTTTTGGTATCTGTTGTCGCTTTTCTTTCAAATGGTAGTTTCCGTTTTCTCTTTGTTTGTTTGGGTTTTTCTTTTTTCCGTTTTCGTTTGAAATAAAATATGTGTTTTCTTTCTTCCATTTAACCGTTCTACCGAACTTTGTTTCCTCGGTACAAGACGGGGAGTATTCGAATTCCGTCTTGATTCGAAAGAATGTTTTGGTTTTCGGTTCTTGTTAGTGAATTTTTTTTTTTTTTTTTTTTTTGTGGGACTAGCCATGGGTTGGTTTGGTTTGTTGTAGTTTCTTCCAAGTCCGTTGCCATTTTGAATTTGTGTTGCAGGGAAATATTCATATTTCGCTGAAAGCTCAAATTCTTTTTGTGTGTGTGTGTGGGGGGGATAGCCATGGTTTGGTTAGTTCTGATTTGTTGAAGTTTCTTCAGCGTCCGTTGCCATGTTGAGTTTGTGTTGCAGAGGAATATTCAAATTATGCTGAAAGTCCAAACAAAAATTTTTGCGTGTATATATATATATATATATATATATATATATATATATATATGGGTGTTGAACTCACGCCGGGTAGTCACTAGTTTCTGGTGGGTTTGTCGTTCTTTTAAATTCACAAGTGACTATCCGAGTGTATTTTTTTTTTTTTCTGTTGTTTTTCCATTTTTGGGGGAGTTTTTGTTCTTTTTGTTCTTTTCGTACATTTTGTTCTTTTCGTTCTGTTTTTTTTTTTTCTTTTTTATGATTAATTGTTTGCGCCGGAGGCCTATTTACTTTTCGACTACGTGTCTGAAGCACATGGAGCTTTTAGTTGTGAGTCCGACGGACGTTGGGTTTTTCATCTTGGTGCCGAAATGCTGGAAAGAGTAATTTGGCTAACGGTAGTAGTAGTTGTTCATTTTGGTGCCGACGGACGTTAAGTTTTTCATTGCCATGGCTGCTGAGAAGATGGGTAGGTGCGTTGGCCGGGAGAAGGTTGCGCTGTGCGTGTTCGTCATCAGTTTAGCTGGGGAACGTCAGGTTCGCCAGTTTATCTGGTGTAACGTCGGGGAATACTAATTTATCTGGTGGAAATGTTTTTGTGCGTGTTCATATCACGTCAAGTAGTCACCGTCGGTCTGTCTGCTGGGTGCTTTCTGTCTCGGCTTTTTATATCTGCTTTTTGGATCATAGCAGCTCGTTTGGGATTTCACAATTGTATTTGATTCTGGGCTTTCCATTGGCTGATAAATAAAATTTGCGTAGGCTCGGAAATTTAATATTTGATTAATTTTTATTTTTCAACCGGAACATCTGCGCGAACCCGGATGCGCAACGACGACTTTTGGTCATTTACTTTCTGTTCGTTAGAGAGCAAACATCCGGTCCATCACTTTTGCTCGGTCGGTATCATCACAAGACTTAGCCGACCGCTCCCTCCTTCATATATTTAGTTGAAGCAATAAAAATATCTTCAAAATATTTAGATTTCAGCATGAAATAATCCATAGAGGTTGATAAACAAAATCAACCAACCAACCAACTTATCTATAGTATATGTTTAGTTGAAGTAATAAAATTGTATTCAAAATATTTAGATTTCAGCATGAAATAACCCATAGAGATTGATATACGGCTAAACGAAATTAATCAAACACTCATTTTATGATACACACAGTGTGTTACATATTTTAAAGACTGACTGAAATTTCAATTTATAAAGACTAAATTTAGCTAATTTGACATTTTATTATCCGTATTTGTATAAATAATGTAATGAGAACATTTTTATGCAAGTAATTGTTCCAAAAATATCTTTTTTTGTAGAATTTATAAAACACTTCAAAGAAGAACTGTTTGAAAGAAAGTATTATTTCTCGTAAATTGCAACACATCCCTGATGATAAACAACCCGAAAAATTGCTTTCTATCAAGGTCTCCACCAGTCAACACAATTGATTATTGACTATTGAAGCCAATACATCCTGTATTGATTTTTTTCAATCATTGGGTTGAATAGTATTGATGTCCACCTTCGTATAAGTTACAAGTAAGGATATTCTACAGGTTTTCAATAACCTGTCGGCTAACACATAATGTCAATGTTGTCCTAAAACTTGTTGACCATGCCCACCATAGTTTATGAATATAGAATACAGCACAGTACGTAATTTGTTCACTGAGACAACGTCAAAGATTAACACTCACGAGTCAGACACTTCACTGAATCGGACTATATCGCCAATACTCGGGAAAATATGGTCGCCTTTATACACGTCGCATTGAATATTTTGAGCCTTCTGATTGGTTAACCTTTCTATTGGTGAACTATAAAATGAGAGTCTATTGCCGGCTCACTAGTATACAAAACTACCCCCAAAACACGCAGTGCAGCGGGCGTTAACTGGGGGAGTCATCGGGAATAAGTGGTGGGAGAACCTTAAGGATAGTATTAGGTCTTTCACCACCCAGTTCAGCAAACGGCTCAAACTAGATAAGGCTGACAAGGTGAAGACACTTAGAGCTAATTACTCCCGGGCGGTGGCTGGTGGGGATCCCCTAGAGATAGCCATAGCTAAGGAGGCCGTGGAACGGTCGAATAGCGATCGTTACATGGGCCAGGTAGTTAGACATAAGTTAAGCAAGATGTCTTCCGAAGCTGTGAACATGGGCGCAGAACTGCGCAAGGAAGAAATTCACCGCGGAGGCGACCGGTACATTCGAAAGGTTCGCAACCCGGAGGGACACACTCTGCGGTCGACTGACGACATGTGCGAGGCGTTTCGGCGGCATTTCGAGATCCTGTTTACCAAGGAGCCTGGTCTCCGTGATGAGGAGTTTCGTAGCTATTTGGCTGACTTCCCCCGGCTTTTGCCGGCTGATGCAGCTAGCTGCGAGGGAGAGATTACAGAGGGCGAAGTCTACGCGGCGCTGAAGAAGGTCGGCAGAGGCAAATCGCCGGGTCTCGATGGTTTGCCCTATGAATTGTACTTGAGGCTGTCGCACATCTTTGTCCCGATTTTGACTGTCGTGTTCAACAACTGGTTCCGGCAGGGGTCCATCCCCAACCGGTTCACCAGGGGTGTGATCACGCTGTTGAGAAAAGGCAAGGATGTGGGGAGGGAGCTAGAGGGTTACCGGCCCATAACTCTGCTAAACACAGAGTTAAAGATTTTGGCCAAGATCTTGCAAAATCGTTTGCAATTAGTTGCCGAGTCTCTGTTGGGACCTGAGCAGACTTGTGCTGTGAAGGGCCGAACAATTCAGAGCAACCTGCATCTGATACGCACGATCATAGAGGGGATAAAAGACGACGACGAAGCCGCGCTGATCCATTTAGATCAGTCCAAGGCATTTGATAGGGTTGACCATCGTTACCTGGCGGCTGTCCTGCAGGCAGCTGGATTCGAAACCAACTTCCGCCGCTGGATTAGCCTCCTGTATCAATCCCCGACGGCTGTGGTACAGGTGAACGGAAAGTTGTCGGGCGTTCTGGCGCTGTCTAGGTCGGTCCGACAGGGTTGTCCACTGTCGCCCCTACTTTATGCTTTGGCGTTGGAGCCCCTCCTTCGCCGGCTAAGGGACAGGGCGTGCAGTCCGGCCCTACGTGGAATCGCTGTCCCTGGTGGTGCTCGAGCCAGGGTTTCCGCGTACGCCGATGACGTCACTACTTTCGTGTCTTCCCGGAGTGACATCGAGGTGGTACAGAAGACGCTTGAACGGTACGAACAGGTGACAGGGGCCAAGATTAACCGCAACAAGTCGTCCGGCTTGCGGTTAGGCGCCTGGAAGGGTGTTACCCTCCCGGGGCCATTCGACTGGACGGACGGCCCGGTCTGCATTCTTGGAGTGTGGTTCGGGCCCGACCTACAGTTGGAGAAAAATTGGTCTGAAGTACTGGCAAAGGTAGGCGCGTCGGCCAAGACTTGGCGCCGAAGGAATTTGTCCTTAAAGGGTATGGCTGAGGCGTGTGCTACATACGTCTTTCCCATTATCCTTTACCAGTTGTCAGTACTTCCACATTTTAAACGACATAGGAAGGCGATCGAGCTTTTGATATTCTCCATTCTATGTCGACAAACACTATGTCGACAAACGTGTCTGTTACCAAAGTCTGTGTCATGGGGGTCTGGGAATGCCATACCTGATGGGCCATAAGGTTGCGTCAAGGTTGGTTTTTCTCAGGCGAGCGATTTCCGAAGACTCATTGCTTAGAGGGATAGTGAGGGACATGTTTCCTAGCCTTACTATCACTACCCCCATCTCG
The DNA here is from genome assembly GCA_037127315.1 of Ascarosepion bandense. NCBI lineage: Eukaryota > Metazoa > Mollusca > Cephalopoda > Sepiida > Sepiidae > Ascarosepion > Ascarosepion bandense. Next base: position 3,354,213 of record JBBBDQ010001336.1, read on the forward strand.
AGGCGGTGCCGTAAGCCTCGAGAGCGATCGAGTTTTCTCCTCGGATGTCTGGCGGCCCTGCGGGCCATTCCACGGTCCAGTGACCTTTCACGGCCTAGGAGAGTCTTCTATCGTGGGTTAGTGGAGGGCGTCGCCAAGGATTCATTACGCGATGTGCTGCGCTTGTCGGAGGAGTATCGCTCGTTCTGGTCTTGGGCGCCAGGTAGTGATTATCTCAACAACTCTGAGTTTTCGCTCACCTGGCGATTAGCTCGGAATCGCTTGCCTCTCAATGACAAGGCCTTCATATGGGGCCTAGCGGATTTGCCAGATTGTGAACGCTGCAACCTTGGCTTGGAAGAAACGGCTTCGCACGCCTTCTACCATTGTTCGCAGGTTCGCCCTCTATGGGACCGGGTCGGCGAGTTGACTGCTCGTATCGCGCCGCGAGAGCTTGTGCTCATTGATCGCGCATTCGCCTGTGACAATGTGTCGCCCCCGTTTTCTGGGATGAAGCGTATGGTGTTTCTGTCGCTGCTAGCCACGGCTCGAATGGTGATTTTGACGACGCGAATGGAGGAAGTCTTGCGAGGTCAACGTCTTTCACATCAGGATCTGATCTGCTATTTTGAGCATCAACTCAAAATAAAGATTAGAACTGATTGGAAACGTTTGACTTCGACAGACTTCAGCAAAAGGTGGGTAACTGTAGCAAGTCTGGTTCTCTTGAACGGGGCTAGTCTTGATTTTCTCTTTTAGATCTGCTGGTTACATCGGCGTGGATTCCTCTGGAACCCTCCCCTGGTTAAGCTAGTTCTCTTTTGTGTACCTAGTTAAAGTGAATCAATGTGTTCCTAGCCTGTACCCGGCTTTCTCTTTTGTTATGATCCAATTCGAGATTCCCAACCTCCCCAGTTTGTTTTGGCCTCCTTTTATCTCGTCTGGTTCAGCCTTTTATTGTCCCACTCCATTAATATTTTATTCTCCTCCCCACTCCCTTAGCGAGTGTGCTTCTTGATTTCGCCGTTTGGCGGAATACAGCGGCCACTCTTTTTCTGGGATGGTCGGTTCTTACTAACATTGATTATTATTTTAGTTCAAAAATTTGTTGTATTTTTAGTTTATTTTTTGGGTTCATCCCCCCTCCCATCATTTCATTTTTCATTAAATATTTTATATTATATTGTACACATTATTATATTGTACATAAATACATTTTTATTGTCATGGGTTATTCTCCCTACTTTTTAGGTGCCCCTTGTTAGTTTGTGGCATTGTGGTGTATGAAGGATTGGGAGTGGATGGATAGCTTCTTTTGGTGACTGAGCAAATTGTAACGAATGAATGGGTCGTGATAGTGTTTCGCTAGGTATAGGATAGTTAAGCGAGAACCAACCTCTCCCCCTCCCCTTTTAGGCCTTGTGCCATAATTTTGTATTTTTTTACAAAATAAATAGTGTATACAAAACTACCCCCAAAACACTAACAGTTAACAAATTGCTAGAGGCTCTAACAAACTTGATTAGGCGTCTCACTTCACACGAACTTCTTTCGGATAAACAATATGGCTGCCGCTTCTCTATTATCATAAAAACAAAACATTATTATTGTTGACCATGTCTACCATAGTTTATGGATATAGAATACAGCGCAGTACGTAATCTGTTCAATGAAACAACATCAAAGATTAATTGTTGTTTTTTTTTTGTTTTTTGTTTTAATGTTTGCCAAATTTCCTTTGTTAAACTGAAAGTAACGCATCACTTAATAAATCCCGGGCCTAACTAATAAAACAACTTTTAGGCAAAATTCGACTTTATTTATCAACATAGTCTCCTTCTAGGATGATACACTGATTCTAATGCTTCTCTAACAATTCGATGTCTTTTTTGTAGAACGATTTGTCTTTGGTCTCAAAATACGCCTCATTTTCCGATATCACTTCTTCATTGGAGCCAAATCTCTTTCCCTGGAGCATGCTTTTGAGGTCTGCAAACAGCCAGTAGTTGTTGGGGACCAGATCTGGAGAATAGGGTGGATGCGGAAGTTTTGCAATCGTTGCGATCGACTTGTGACACGGTGCGTTGTCTTGGTGAAAGATCACTTTTTTCTTCTTCATTCGTGGTCTTTGTTTGGCGATTTCTTCCTTCAAACGCACCAATAATATCATATAATATTTGCAATTGATGGTCCTTCCTTTCTCAAGGTAATCGATGAGCAAAATACCTTGTGCATCCCAAAATACGGAGGCCAAAACCTTGTCTGCTGATGTTTGCGTCTTTGGTCGCTTTGGACAGCTTTCACCTGCTGCAGTCCACTCAGCTGACTGCCAATTTGACTCTTGAGTGAAATGGTAGATTCATGTTTCATCCATTGTCACATATTTACGCAAAAACTCCTTGTTGCGTTGAAACAGTTGCAACCAACGCTCTGAATTGTCGACGCGTTGTTGTTTTTGATCGACTGTGAGCAAACGCGGCACCCACTTTGAACACAGCTTTATCGTTGATAAAGTGTTCTCGACAGGCTCCAAAGGAGAGTCTGTAATGTGATAGGTACTGATCTGGCGGCTAGACTGCATCCACTTCCCCACCGTCGAAATGTGGCCTCCCTTTGTTCTATAAATACTTTCATGGCTTCTGCTCCAACGAACTTAAGTCACTGGTGCCTCCTCAACAGGTGTTTACTCGTACAACCAGATTGGCAACTGGGTCCCACCCATTCACAGTTAGGTTAGCCAAATGCAGACGACAATTCTACTCCTGCAGCTTTTTCTCTCGCACTTACCGCCTGTGGAACTCGCTCCCATATTCTTGCTTTCCTGACGGCTACAACCTCCAGAAATTTAAATGCAATGTCAATACTCATCTATTAACCACTGGACTCTAGCTGTCTCCCCACCCCCGTATATCCTTCCCTTTCTCTCCACCTATGTATCTGTCATCGCACCTGCTTTCTCAGCTTTCTATTGCTCCTTTCTAACTAGTTTGTACTCATCAATCTTTTCTAATTAATCTTTTTACAGTTATGTAGCCCCCTGCACATCGGTGGCATTTCTGCCTTGCTCGGAGTGAAATGATTAAAAAAAAATCTTCATGCAAAATGGTGAATGCATTGCTTCCTGATATGTTCAACTCCTCTGCTAATCACTGTGCCCTGAAAAGACAGTTTTGTAGTCGCTGAAGAGTGATGCCTTGAAAATGGACAGTTTTGTAGTCGTGTGAAAACCTTGTTCTTTTAAGGACTTTTTTGTGGTAACTGAAGAGTATTGCCCTGAAAAAGACGGTTCTGTAGTCGCTGAAAAACCTTATCCTGAAAAGGACAGTTTTATGGTCGCTGCAAAGCGTTTTCCTGACAAGGCAATTTATTACATACCATTGCTGCTGGTGAGGGTAGCTGGAACGGTGGCCAGTGATGGAAAGCTGGAGCTGATGTTGCTGGTCGGAGCCGTGGGTCAGCTTTCGGCTGCTGGTACAGTTACTATACTTTGATTCTAGTCATCTGGGCTACATGACGCTCTAATTTAATGCTTTGGGATCTCATTATATCTTGAATCAGTTGTACAACGATTGCTGGTTACGTTTTTTCTTCCAGTCGTTATGAAAAAATGTGGATGTGCCGTCAGGATATAACAAGTGCCCGAACACTGAAATGGTTATTCAAAATAATGATAAGGAATATGAGATTGATTTTTTTTTCTTTCATAGAATCTCTTGTACTTGGGAATACCAGGAACTGTCAGATTTTGAAATTTGATTTCGTGTTGGTTAATCCAAATATGGAATGGATCAACATAAAACGTGTCAATTCTATTTTCAACTATGAATAGCGAGTTTATGCAAGTCAATCTTGAAATAAAACCACAATATCCTGTTTACACTGAGGAGCTCAATTAGAAAAATGTCCTTGTATGATGAACCCGGAAATTGAACAAAATAACAAATCCACATTTGAAAGTGACAGCTGTGGCAGACTGTGCTACAGCGAGCTCAAGAACAGTACACTATTTACATTGTTCGGACTATTGTCCTCAGCTTTATTGCCATGTTTACGACGTTTCGGCCGTTGTACGCTCTGGCCTTCGTCAGGTGCTAACCGAACCCTTTATTTCAATCACTGGGGTATATCATTAGTAAGTATGTCTTGATGGTGTATGATTCTTGTTATTTGTATGCTCCATAGCTAAACTATTGTCCTCATCTTTAGTGCCATGTTTACAACGTTTCGGCCGTTGTACGCTCTGGCCTTCGTCAGGTGCTAACCGAACCGAACACTTTATTTCAATCACTGGGGTATATCATTAGTATGTCTTGATGGTGTATGATTCTTGTTATTTGTATGCTCCATAGCTAAATCCGCTGCTAAGAATGTCGGTTCTTTGTACAAGTCAGGAAGTTTTTCCGTCTGAGACAATCCTGCAAATACACAAATCTACCATCCACCCGTGCATTGAATACTGTTACCATATCTGCTCCTGCTGTGCACCTAGGGATCCTTGACAAAATCCAACGGAGAATCTGTAATGCGATCGATCCCGACTTGGCAGTTAGGATACAGTCGCTTTCTCATCGACGCAGTGTGGCTGCCCTTTGTCTCTTCTACAAATACTTTCACGGCTTCTGCTCCGATGAACTTAGCTCACTGGTGCCTCCTATATATGAATTTCCTCGAGCCACATGATTAGCAACTAGGTCCCACCCTTTTACTGTGAAACCGATAAATTGTAAACGCAAATTCTATTCCAGCAGCTTCTTTTCTCCCACTTCCCGCCTGTGGAATTTCCTTCTGTTTACTTACTTTCCCGACTTTCTCTCATGCTCCTTTCTCAGTCCACTCCACTCTCATCAGTATTCTCATCCTTCTCTTACCCACTTCCTGACACCCCCTATAACCTGTCACTCTTTCTTATAACTTTCCTTCTATGTAACGCCCTGCTCAACAGTAGCAGTAAAATGCCTTGCTTTTGGGCGATATGATTATAAAAATAAACAAACCAAAAAACAAACAAACAAACAAACAATGTCTATATCCACTAGGTCATGTGTCCTTGATGACCCAGAGTTGTGAGTTCAATACAAGTTTACAGCAGTCACATTTTTCCAGTTTATCACTGTAAATGTTAGTGCTGACAAATGTCCATGTTTAAAGAATTTTTCTGGGAAAATATTTTCTATATTTGGATCCACAGCCATCTGTGAACAAAGTTTTTCTTGCATGAACATCAACAAAAGTCAAAATAGATCTTCTCTGACTGACATAAATTTGCCAGCAATTATGAAAATTTCAAGACGCAACCTCACTCTTGATTTCAAAAGACTTGTTGAAAAGTGGGAGAGGTTACATTTGTCAGATTGAATTTCTAGTGCTGAATGATGTGTATTTGCACGTGAACAATTTTATTAAAACATTTTCTGTCGACCATTATTGTTTTTGTTTTCTTTCTTTATTAAATGTATTATGTATATAATTTACATTTTACCCTTAGATTTAAATGAAACATTTATGTAAACTAATAAATATGATTTGTTTCAGAAGGTACGTCCTTTGCTAAACGCGGCCTACTCAAATTAATTGCCTACCTTAAACCATTATAGTAGAACGGAGTTTTCCAGCCTGGAGGGTATCGCCCACCAGTGGACGATTTCAACTGTTGGATGGGCGACGAGCAACTGAACAGAAAATTGTGGTTGATTGGAAATTTTGGTAGCGAGATAGGATTTTGAATATCAAAGAAGTACTCTAACAAATGCTAACCAGAAAAATAATATTCGAAAGAGATATGCAAATAAACATGTATACCTCACACACACACACAAAAAAAAAGGAAAGAAAAACACAAGGGCTAGATTGGAATAACCGGGTTACATTCCTAAATAAGATATTAATATCTCTGCAAGGAACGAATATTTTGGTATTTTCTATGAGCTTTAAGAAGGGTCATTGACATTCAATTCTTCAGGTAAAATAACATTTTTTCAGATTGTAGTGGGATTGGCTAGCTAATAATAATTAGTATAGCCATACCGCTATATATATATATATATATATAGTCATCATACAGATCTGTTTCGCTGTATCACAGCTTATCAGTACGATTAGACTCCGACTGCTTTTAACCCAGGATTGAAACCCGACCGAATTGGCGTCACTCGGTGATTCTACCTCTGAGCTATGGGCTCTCGGTAGAGGAAAGCAGACTTTTTAGCATATATATTACCATTATACACGCCCAATAGCTGAGGGTGTTCTAATTCATTGCTGAATGAACGATGCGTAAATGCTAGAGTAGCTACTGTTTTTCAAACTCTACAATTCTTCCAGAGTGCTCAATATATATATATATATATATATATATATAAGCATGCGGTGTAGATATAGAAGAATCCAAAGGAGTGTCCTGTACATAAAGTGGTAGGATAACTCTCTAAGACAGCTCTAAATATATATGTATATAAATACATATAGAGCAAATATAAGAAAAAATTAAGGCAGACACGTTATTTCATGGTAAATTGGAAGTGTAGGCCTATTTCAGGCGAACCATCATCAGCTTCCGTCTTTATTTTCTGCTTTAATTTTTCTTATATATATATATATATATATTGTCATCCGCAGACAGATCTGTTTCGCCGTATCACAGCTCATCAGTAAGGTTAGACTCCGATTGCTTTTTCACCCAGGATTGAAACCCGACCGAAATGGCGTCAGTCGGCGACCCTACCCCTGGGCTATGGGCAGACTTTTTAGCGCATATCATTATACGCGCCCAATAGCTAGAGCGCTCTAATTCATTTCACTGAATGAGCGAATCATATATATATATATGGCGTGAGAATAACTTTGAACGAGCAACTATCAACATCATAACACAGATATAAATTGGATAAGGAAAACCAAGAACAAAAAAAAAAAAAAATTCGAAGAATTTATAGTAGTTGCTCGTAGTGAATATTTTTTTTAAATTTTATAATTATGAACGAAAATTGCTTCATTGTTTTCTCAAAACTGGCATTGCTAACACTCACCATAAAATTAAATTCTATAGATAGTTTTTCAATGGTCAAATTTGTTTTTGTTTGTTCTTTAATATGTCAGTACCTGCAGCAACCGTCACATAAGTCAGTATTTGTTACGCTCTTTCATATTTCTTACTACATCATTAAGTCTGTTTATGAACCAGTAACAAACTTTTACCAAAAACATTTAGTATACTTTTGAGTTTGAGCTTGAGTTTTGTTTAATGGCATATCAACACCTCTGTGGGTTATTTAATGCCAAAAAGGTAGGGTTTTAATGTATTTTTTAACGTTTGGTTATAATGAGAAAGTTGATTTAGTCAGATTTTGAATTTTGATGAAAGATTTTTATTTTTATTTTAGAAAACTGAAGATGTCCTCTAGTATTGTATTCAAAAGTGTATTGCAGGTAATAATTTTTTTCCTTTAAAAATGTGTTATGGTAATAATTTTTTTTCCTTCAGAAATGTATATGTAAGAAAATTCTATTTATATGTATATATAATATAGGCATATATATTATGTATTGCTATAAAAGTCTATTTTATACTTTTATAGTGTTTTGACCCAAGTTTGGTTGGGGAGTAACTATTTACCCATAGCTGGGACAAATAATATAATACATCTCTTCTGTAGAAGTCAAGTAACTTACCTTTCAACATGGCTGTCTCCTTTTGTCTCCCTGCAGAAAGGTGTTCATTCAAGAGCGTGGATATTGTGCTCAATATTTATGGAGCTCAATATTATCACTGAAATTATCAGCCAATCAATACTTATAGAATGGACTTGCCTGTAACAGAATGGAATCTCCCAGGTTATTACTTAAACCACCTACCAATTTGCCCTGGGGGTTTTTGGTCAGTCAAATCCAACTTCCATTCTAGTTGATTACTGGCTGGTTGTTCTAGAAGACTTTTACATCTTCCTCCTCTATCTATGAGTCAAATAATATGATATATTGGGTTCTGTAGACTTGACTGGCAACCAGTCTACCGCAAAAAGCAATGGCAACCTACTGCGAGATAATCTTCTGCCCAGTCAGTCATGTCTCTTTCGAGACATGATCGCCCAAGCGCGTTTCACGTATGGCACTTAACTGACTGATTCAATGCACGGGCGATAAATGTGGGTGATAATATACAAAATTTGGGAACTCCTATAGTAGTCAGTCGGTTAAGTGCCATATGTGATACACGTTTAAGCGATCATGTCTCAAAAGAGACATGACTGACCGAACAGAAGAATTTTCCACATTATTTTCTGCGGTAAGGCTGTAGAATCCACACTGTCATGCTATTTAACCCATAGCTGGAAGGAGAAAGGACGGATTAATACCTTTTCCAAGGGTATTTGTGCATAAGTAAATGCAATGAATTCAACTGGAATTCGAACTCGGCTCTCCGATTTCTCGTCCCGAGCCGATATTCACTGTAACACAAAGTACAATGCACTTCTGTAGTAGAGCTTACAAAATAAATCTAACTAAACTTATTTATAAATGGAACTTTGTCTCTGTTTTTGTGTGTGTGTGTGTGTGTGTGTGTGTGTGTGTGTGTGTGTGTGTCCGTTACGGCTGAACTGATTTTCTTGAAAATTTTCACAGTTGTACTATAAGCGTCTGCGAGTATTCTTAGCTAGGTTTTGTGTCGAGGTACCACCGATAAATATCGAAAATCGATAATCGAAAAAATCGGGTTATAGAAGGAGTGGTCCGATTTTAATCAAATTTGATACACTCATAGACAAAGAGATAAGAAACGATATTCAGAAGTTTCAAGGTTGCAGTTCTTACAATAGTGCAGAAAATCGATTATATATATATATATATATATATATATATATATATAAGACAAGATGTTTGTGTGTCAGTCTACGGTTTCGCTTGAACTGGAAACAACTATTGCTTTTTAGTCTTTCATGCCAACGTCCGAAGAGTCTGAGCTCCAGGTCCGTGGATTAGTTTTAAAGCTTTCATTACACCCGAGCAACGCCGAGCTATACTGCTAGTAAAAGTAAAATAAATAAAAAACAAGACAAAGATAACCGTGCCCACAATAAGATATAGTGTCAAAAGAACAGTTTTTCTCCTTACACCATTTTTGCAACTGTCTTCACTTATCCGCAATGTTTATTGTTTTAATGTCGATTTGCAGTGTAGCAAAAGTTCGTTTATAAAGCAGCTCTTGTTAGGAGTTTGGAGGAAGTTCGTTTCGGCTCGGTTGTGCTTAGTTTCAGTGTCCGAACTTGATAGCAGTAAGTAATCATTTTAGAAATAGGTCGGCATCAATCTGCTGTGCCTTTTTCGGCTCAAGGAATGGCAGAAAATAACATTAGTAGATAACCTGTTAACTTCTTGACGCGACATGCATGGCTGGCTTCTCTGGAGGTCCGTTTTCTTATTCCGATTTCTCTGGCAGTCTCTTCTCGTCTGGCTTAGGGCTGTCTGTTTGTATCCTTCTGATAAGGCTCCTAGACAACTAGCGCGGACCATACTTTCGGATAACTTCAAAAAGTTTCTCTGTGTGTTTTTTTTTTTTTTTTTTTTTTTTTGATTGGCCAAAATTGTTTTATTTCCGGTATTCCTTTCTTTTCCATTATTTTTTTGTCTATTTTTTTTATTTTCGTCGTACCTTTCTTTTTCATTTTTTTATTTTTTTATTGGCCAAAATTATTTTTTTCTTTCTGATGTTTCTTTCTTTTTCATTTTCTTTTTTTTTGATTGGTCAAAATTATTTTATATTCGGTATTCGTTTCCTTTTCATTTTTTTTTTTTGATTCATCAATTATTTATTTTCGTCGTTCCTTTCTTTTTATTTTGTAATTTTTAAAATTTAAAAAATTTTTAAAACTTAAATTTTTAAAAATTTTTTATTGGCCAAAATTATTTTTTTCCGTCGTCGTCCCTTTCTTTTTTCACTTTTTTTTTTTTTTTTTTTTTTTTTTTCATTGGTCAAATCTTTTTACTTCGGGGGTTTCTTTCCTTTTCATTTCTTTTTTCTTTTTTTTGGCCATTTTTTTTTTCCGGCGTTTCTTTCTTTTTCATTTTTTTAATTTTTTTTGATTGGCCAAAATTATTTTATTTCTGGTGTTCCTTTCTTTTTCATTTATTTATTTATTTATTAGTTAAAATGATTTTATTTCCGACGTTCTTTTTTTTTTTTTTTTTTTTTTTTTTTTTGGAGCCTCCCTGATTGCTGGTAGTTTTTTGGTCAAAAATGGTTAGAGACTCTGGTCCAGCAAACTGACGCCGTTTTTCGGCCTGGATTAGTAGTTTATTCTTCTTTCTCTTTTTTATTTTAGAGTTGCCTTCTCATTAATTGAGAGAGAAGTATATAGATAGAAATTTAGAGAAAGAAAGAAAGAAAGAAAGGAAGAAAGGTTTAAAACGAAAGTACAAATGGTTTATTTTAATTCTTTCTTTTTTGTTGATGTTATTATCTTTATTCTTGATATTAATTTTATCGGGGTTCACTACATATACACACAACCTTTTAAATTCGATAAAATATATCTTATTTTAGAACCTGTATATGTAAAAGATCTGTATGGTCATTCAACTATATGGAAACCCATATTGGCAATTTTATTTCTTGTCAATGTTTAATGAGAGTGAATTAATGTGTGTAGCTTGACACGCCACTGACTCCTTAAAAAAAAAAAAAATCAGAAAACACATTTTAAATAATTTAAATGTCTTCTTTTTTGTTTTATTTGAAAGATGATAGCCTAAAGCTAACCTGCATGAAAAGAAAAATAAACTTCTGTATGTAAATAATGGTTTTAGACATTTAAAAAGACATTGATACGTTCATTCGTCACTTGTCATCTCAATGAACCATCCTTATAGACAAAAATTTTAAACAACAATTTTTAAAATCTCTAAAAATTCACTCTTTTCCTTAGAGATGTGTTTAAAAAAATAGTAAATTTAAGAGTGAATTAATTAGATTTTATAATAAAGTATTTTTTTTTTTTTTTTTGCTTAAAGAAGGAAAATGCTTATGCATGGAAACCAGTGATGTTGTGGGATCGCCCATATACCAATTTTACCTTCACTCATTAATGGACCAATCCATTAACAACTTCAACCAATCAAGTCCTTAACAGAACAGAATAACATCAATTGTACGAGTTAAATGTTCAAAGAGAAAATGTACGTAGTTTGTAGCCGTAGGGAGATGGTTAATGTTTCTTTGATTCGGCCTTGTGTCATACATAAGCGAACTCCCTACAGCTTACAAGTTTTATGCAAAATTATTATCACCAGAATGTTTTCATCAGAATTATCAGAAGGTTGGTTGTCGGCAGGTTGGAATATGTGGAATTGTGTGGAATAAAGTATGAATAAAATATACACTTTGCATTTTAAATTAGAAATTTATTAAAAAGAAAAGAATAACACAAGTTGTAGAAGTGAATGTGCAATTAGAAACATTATTAAGAAGTTAAGGGTAGAGTTCAATGACAAAGTTAGTTTTCAAAAGTTGAAAAAACTGTTCGTAGTAGTAATTGTTGAAAGAGTATATGCGTGCGTCCGTGCGTGCACACGTACGTACGTATGTATTAGCATTTGTTGGTAGGAATGTTTTTGGATGGAGAAAAAGAAGTAAAATGAATCAGCACACAAGAAAGAAAGAGAAAGAGGACAAATGTCCGAGTTGACCTGAAACTACTCTCATTACATTTATTTGACTAAATACAAAATCCCCTAAGTAATCAATAATATATATTAAGTTAAAAGTTAACATACCATATACAATAGCTTCAAATAACAATATTCTGACCAACAATTATTTCTACTCAATGACCTTGAGAATAATTTCAAATATAACCATTGTCACCTACCCACTAGGATTGAAGACGTAGAGAGAATGGTTAATGTTTCTTTAATTCAGCCTTGGATCAGACATAATCAAACTCCCTACTGCTTACAAGTTATTCCAGAATTATCATCATCAGAAGGTTTTCATCAGAATTATCAGAAGGTTGGTTGTCGGCTGGTTGGAATATGTGGAATTATGTGAAATAAAGTAAGAATAAAATATACATTTTTCATGTTAAAATAGAAATTTATTAAAAGGAAAGAATAACAAGAATTCGTGGTAATTAATGTTCAATGACAAAGTTAAAGGTATCAAGAGTTGTAGAAAATGTCCGTAGTAGTAATTGTTGAAAGAGTATATGCGTACTTACGTATGTGTGTATTCAGTAGGAATTTCTTTGGATGGAGAAGAAGTAAAAGAAATCAGCACGCGAGAAGGAAAGAGAAAGAGAACAAGGTGTGACTTGACCTTATTCCCGGGTCGATTTGAAGTTGAAGTCACATTTTAGTCTTGTTTTTTCTAGCTGCTTCCACCTGACTCTGACTGACACTGATCAAGTCCTATTATTGTAATATAGATTTTTCACACTGACTCGCGAAGTCCCCAAGTTTTGCAAGTCGTCCCCATTGGTCAAAAATCAATATAACATCTACTTGCGAAATCTGGTTTCGACTTTTTTTAAGCACATGGTCAATCCTTTTTCTATTTGGGAAAAACCAGGATTTCACACGTCATTGTGAATTTTTGTAAAAGTGAAGAAGAAGGTTGATTTAAATTCTTAATTTCCTATTCACTACAAGTTAATCAATTTGTAAGAGTTAACTGTTCAATGAGAAAATGTGGTAAGGAGTTAAATAAATCCAGAGCTTCCAGTTGTAAGTAGCAGAATGTGTGTATGTAGAAAGATTAACAGGTTACTAATAAAGTCTGTGTTTCTTATCTTTTTTTTTTTTAATCATATCACCCCGATCAAGGCGATAACGCCACTGATGCGCAGGGGGCTACGTAAGAGTGAAAAGATTGGAAATGAGAAAACCGGAAACCACATCCGAAGCAGAGAACAAGGGATGAGCCACTTCACCTATTCAATAGACGCGGGTGGAGTGTGAACCGGCTGTTTTTTTTTATTTCTTTTTTTTTTTTTAATCATATCACCCCGAGCAAGGCGGTAAGGCCACTGATGCGCAGGGGGCTACGTAAGAGTAAAAAGAATGGAAAAGAGAAAGCCGGAAACCACATCCTAAACAGGAAACAAGGGATGAGCCTCTTCACCTGTTCAATAGATGTGGGTGGAGTGTGAACAGGGCGATAGTTTAGTCTATCTACTCCAATTGAAAAAAATAATAAAAGAGAGTGAAAAGATTGGAAAAGAGAAAACCGGAAACCACATCCTAAACAGGAAACAAGGGATGAGAATCTTTACCTTTTCAATAGATGTGGGTGGAGTGTGAACCGGGCGATAGTTTAGTCTCTCTACTCCAATTGAAAAAAAAATAAAAGAGAGTGAAAAGATTGGAAAAGTGAAAACCGGAAACCGCATCTTAAACAGGAAACAAGGGATGAGCCTCTTCACCTGTTCAATAGATGTGGGTGGAGTGTGAACCGGGCGATAGTTTAGTCTATCTACTCCAATCTTTTGGCCAGCGAGAAAGTGAAAAGGAAGGTAAAGCAATAAAGGAAATTGTACTTATCGGACGTTAATATTTAGGAGTCAGTTGAAGTATCTTGTTGTTGGTTTTGTCTTCTTTGTTGATTGCGAGAATGTTGAGGAAGGAGAACGAATGTGTGACAGAACTTTATGTCCCGGTCGGCAGATTAAAATTTTTTTAGTCACATCTTGCTGACTGATTCTGACTTTCTTTGCGTTTTTATAGCCATTTGGTTATTCACACTGGATTGCTAACTTTTGTCTCAGTTTTGCAAATCGCTTCCTTTCATTGGTTAGAAAATTAATTTCACATCGGATCACGAAATTCGGTTTCCTATTTTTCTTTCAGTACGGGGTCAATCCTTTTCCTATTCATCAAAATCAGGATTTCACACGTAATTGTGAATTTTGTAAAAAGTGAAGAAGAGAAGAGAGTTGCTTTTAATTTTGTGTTCACTACAAATGCAATGAATTTGACTGGAATTTGAGCTCGGCTCTCCGATTTCTCGTTCCGAGACGATATCCACTGCCCCACAAAAAAAAAAAAAGCAAATAATTAAAAACTAGGGAAAAGTTACTTTTGAATTTAATTCATTGCTTTTATGTTTTAATTTATGTTCTCTTTGATTTTATAAAACATATATTTAAAGCCAATGATTTTTAAAAATCATTCCGAATTTAAGAGTTATTGAATTATCATATATCAAAGGAAGTAATTGACAATTATTTCCTTTTTGAACTTCCGTACAAAAAATAATAAACAATTGCTAAAAAGGAAAAAATATTAAAATTCTTTGAAAAACGGTTCACACTCGAAAATGACATTACACTTTATATTTATCAAGTCTTCAAACATGTCTTTAGTTGATAAAAACAACGCTTGTTATAAACAGAATAAATGTCAAAATTGTACTGAAAAATTACAAGTAATTTTTTTATAAGTAAATATTCGGTGTAGAATTTTTTTCTGTCTAATCTGAAAGAAAATAATGTTTTATCAAATTATGGAAGCACCAAATTCACAAAAAATTATTTTTTGAAATGTTATTGAATTATTTTCGGTATGTTCACATTTGATATTGCATAACCTTTTTACTGAAATAATATGTGCAGGGATTTTTTTTATGTAACTGCAGAAAAAAAAAACACGAACATTTTTCAATCATGAAAAGTATACACAAGATATCGAAAAGGCGGATACCCTTCCCCTATATTTTCACAAAGTTTTCTCATTCAATGAATTAATTCAGTATATAGTTTATTCATTAATTAATAAGTACAGAAAATTTTGTTTAAATAGGAATTTTTGCAAATATATAAAAACATGGCGTAACGCTTTTTTTAATTTTTTTTATTTACTGCCCTTTTGGGGAGAGGAACCCAAAAGAAAACGCATCTATTTTTAACCAAAATGGAAGTGTTGAAACCGTAGGGAGCTGGTTAATGTTTCTTTGATTCGGCCTTAACTGAACTCTCTACAGCTTACAAGATTTATGCGGAATTATTATCATCAGAATTATCAAAAGGTTGGTTATCGGCAGGATGGAATGTGTGGAATAGTGAAAGAATAAAATATACATTTTTCATTTTTAAAATAGAAATTTATTAAAAAGAGAGAATAACACAAGTTGTAGAAGTTAATGTGCAATTAGAAACATTATTAAGAAGTTAAGGATAGAGTTTGTGTTCAATGATAAAGTTATGGGTATCAAGATTTGTAGAAAGTGTTCGTAGTCGTAATTGTTGAAAGAGATAAGGAGAAAGAGAACAAGGTGCGACCTGACCTTATCCTCGGGTTGATTTGAAGTTGAAGTTACATTTTAGTTGTTTCGTCTCGCGGCTCTCATCTGACTCTCTCTTGACCGGTCACAAAATGTCCTTAAATAATTAAATCTGGTCATGTGACCGGCTCCAGCAAGCATTTTCGCTTTTACATGTGAAATAAAGTGATTATGAATTTTCTGTTTTTAATCCAATCAAGATTCAGGATTTGCTTTTCGCACTGACTTGCAAATAGTCGTTTGAATCCACTTTTATGGCTGTGCAGTTTTACCTTGGGTTTTTCCCAAAATGTTTTCAGTTCTTAATTTCTTTTCCCTACAGCATATGTTTTTCTGAAAATTCATTGGTGGTATCTAAGCTATTGCATGTAGCATGTTGGAATCCGTCTGTCCATCTTTTATTGCTGTTTGTTACTATCCAAGTGTCGGGATTTCAAACATTTAACAAAAACAACACGTTTTTTAAATTTTTTTTTTTTTTTTTTAATCATATCACCCCAAGCAAGGCGGTAATGCCACTGATGTGCAGGGGGCTACATAAGAGTGAGAAGATTAGAAAAGAGAAAACCGCATCCTAAACAGGAAACAAGGGATAAGCCTCTTCACCTGTTCAATAGACGTGGGTGGAGTGTGAACCGGGCGATAGTTTAGTCTATCTACTCCAATTAAAAAAAAAAAAACAGTGAGAAGAATTAGAAAAGAGAAAAACCGGAAACCGCATCCTAAACAGGAAACAAGGGATAAGCCTCTTCACCTGTTCAATAGACGTGGGTGGAGTGTGAACCGGGCGATAGTTTAGTCTATCTACTCCAATTGAAAAAAAAAAAAAACAGTGAGAAGAATTAGAAAAGAGAAAAACCGGAAACCGCATCCTAAACAGGAAACAAGGGATAAGCCTCTTCACCTGTTCAATAGACGTGGGTGGAGTGTGAACCGGGCGATAGTTTAGTCTATCTACTCCAACTGAAAAAAAAAAAAAAAAACAGTGAGAAGAATTAGAAAAGAGAAAAACTGGAAACCGCATCCTAAACAGGAAACAAGGGATAAGCCTCTTCACCTGTTCAATAGACGTGGGTGGAGTGTGAACCGGGCGATAGTTTAGTCTATCTACTCCAATTGAAAAAAAAAAAAAAAAAACAGTGAGAAGAATTAGAAAAGAGAAAAACCGGAAACCGCATCCTAAACAGGAAACAAGGGATAAGCCTCTTCACCTGTTCAATAGACGTGGGTGGAGTGTGAACCGGGCGATAGTTTAGTCTATCTACTCCAATTAAAAAAAAAAAAAACAGTGAGAAGAATTAGAAAAGAGAAAAACCGGAAACCGCATCCTAAACAGGAAACAAGGGATAAGCCTCTTCACCTGTTCAATAGACGTGGGTGGAGTGTGAACCGGGCGATAGTTTAGTCTATCTACTCCAATTGAAAAAAAAAAAAAAAACAGTGAGAAGAATTAGAAAAGAGAAAAACCGGAAACCGCATCCTAAACAGGAAACAAGGGATGAGCCTCTTCACCTGTTCAATAGACGTGGGTGGAGTGTGAACCGGGCGATAGTTTAGTCTATCTACTCCAATTGAAAAAAAAAAAAAAAGACAGTGAGAAGAATTAGAAAAGAGAAAAACCGGAAACCGCATCCTAAACAGGAAACAAGGGATAAGCCTCTTCACCTTTTAATAGACGTGGGTGGAATGAAACATGAAGAAGGTTGTTTTCTGGAGAAAGAAGAAAAACATCAGCTGAAATAACCTTTATATATGCTTTTTAGAAATAAACAATGGTAATAAATTGTTCAATTTTCCTTGAAGTGAAGTTTATGTTTGTTTTATCAAGTAACTAGCAGTATAGCCCGGCGTTGCTCAGGTGTAATGAAAGCTTTAAAACTAATCCATGGTCCTGGAGCTCAGACTCAGACTAAAGAATATTTGAATTTACCAATCGCACCTAATATATATATATATATATATATATATATATATATATATATATATATATAGTAGCAGTATAGCCTGGCATTGCTTGGGTGTAATGAAAGCTTAAAAATAAAATAATTGCGACAATTTACCAATCGCACCTAATATATATATATAAATAAATATAGATATATATATACTAGCAGTATAGCCCGGCGTTGCTCGGTTGTAATGAAAGCTTTAAAACTAATCCATGGTCCTGGAGCTCAGACTCTTTGGACGTTGGCACGAAAGACTAAAAAGCAATAGTTGTTTCCAGTTAAAGCGAAACCGTAGACTGAAAGAAAAATGAATGGATGTAAGTCAAATTTTGATTTCCTGGTATCGATATCAAATAAGTTTCTTTCGTCGTAAACTGAATTTTAAAAGCTAAATAAATCCTCTGAGTAAATGGTATCATGGCTGAGACTAAGAACTACAATTATACCTACTTAGAGCCAAACCCGAAGCAAAAACTGAAATAAAATGCCTGAAAAAAATACAGACATACAGGCAGATAAATAGACACACATACACACAAACATCTTGCCTTTTATATATATATATATATATATATATATATATATATTATCGATTTTCTGCACTATTGTAAGAACTGCAACCTTGAAACTTCTGAATATTGTTTCTTATGTCTTTGTCTATAAGTGTATCAAATTTGATTAAAATCAGACCACTCCTTCTATAACCCGATTTTTTCGATTATCGATTTTCGATATTTATCGGTGGTACCTCGACAGAAAACCTAGCTAAGAACACTCGCAGACGCTTATAGTACAACTGTGTAAATTTTCAAGAAAATCGGTTCAGCCGTTTCAGAGTCTATAACCGACACACACACACACACACACACACACACACACACACACACACACACACACACAAAGTTCCATTTATAAATAAGTTTAGATTTAGATTTAGATACTGGTTATCTGTCCCAGATCATGACAAATGGACAACGATTTAAATAAGAAAATAATAAAATAAGATTGCTGTTCGATTGGTAATCGAATGGCAATCTTTTCCCAGGTCTGCTCCGATATTCAACACGGGCAGTGACAACAAATCAGGGATGAACATCGAGACAATGTAATTTTGATATAAAATTTGAATGAATAAAACATCAAAAATAAAAATAGAAAAAAAAAAAGAAATCTAAGTATGAATTAGAATGTCCAATGATCTGAGCCTCAATAGGGTTCGGTCGTCTTCTCCAGGCATCAAACGCCGAGGCGAGGAAAGCACAGGCTGGAAAGGGCTTCTGTGGCCACTGCACACTGTCCAGGGGCGGCGTCGGCCAGATCCGAGGACCTCACCGGACTGTTCGATTGGTAGTAACGATGGGTGGTATGTACAAAGAGCAGGGACATGATCAACGCAGGCTGTTGACCTGTGCCTGCCGGGAATTCCTCTTTCACGGGGTAAGTTACAGGCCCCAATCCCTATCACGGGAGGTGGTTAAGAGGTTTCGCAACCCTCTCGGGCTGGAGTGAAGTTCCCACTGATACATCCAGTGTAGTGCATGTGCAGTCCTGGATATCTAAGGGCATCACAGACCTGTCAATGTTCAATCTGTTTTTCCATGGTAAATGTTCAGATGAACTTCATTCTTTAGTTTCACTATGCCACATTCACAGAGCCGAATCATCCAGATTCATTTTGTATTCCATTAGTAAGGAGGAATTTAAACTCTGACAGTTTCTTTCCGAGAACCTGATACTAACAGGCCAGACAGAGAAAAAAAAACAGGGGAAAACAGCGGATAACATATTTGAAGGACCTAATCAGGTGGATGATGGAATGAGGGATGTATAGAAACTAGCATGGCCACAAAATGAGGGATCAGTTTATATATTGATTATAACATAGAATTAATCCCCCATTTTATACCAACATTATAATTTCTTATAAACAGTTTGCATATATATTCCTCTTCTATGTGCCCTGTCCTTTCAGGACGTACACGATCATGACCTTCCACCTTTCCCTATCCCTGGTGGATCTTAGCACGCCTTCTCCTGTTACACTATGCAACCCTCGTTCCATCATCCACCTGATTAGGTCCTTCAAATATGTTATCCGCTGTTTTCCCCTGTCTTTTTTTTCTGTCTAGCCTGTTAGTATCAGGTTCTCTAAGCCCTCTTTCCTCACTGCATGTCCCAGAAACTTCAGTTGTCTCTTCCTGATGCTCAGCATTAATTTCCTTTTTGTTTTCATCATTTCTAAGACCTCATCATTGCTCACATGATCGATCCATGATATCCGCAGCATCCTTCTGTCGAACCACATTTCAGTTGCTTCAAGTTTTTCCTTCATCTTTGATGATATTGTCCAGCATTCACTACCATATTGAAGAACTGACAACACATAGCAATCCAGTACTCTCTTCTTTGTTTCTAGTGAAATTGTCCTGTTTCTTAATACTTTACTGAACTTCTGGAATGCTTCCTTTGCCATGTCAATTCGCATTTGGTTCTCTGTGTCACACTTTCCATCTTCTGTGATAACACTTTCCAGGTATTTAAATTTTTGTACCTGCTTGATTCTAGTACAGGCAAGACAATAAGTTCTGATTAAAATTCTGTTTGGCTCATAAAAAACAGTTATAATTAGTATCGATAAAATGTTCACTTTGATTCATTCAACTGTTGGAAGGACTTGAGAAGGTTGATGATTCGCAGGTTTTTTGGTTTGTTTAGACAGTTCAGTTTTACAAACCAAGAAGAGATAAAAGCTATATTTAAAAAAAAAAAATGTTCAAAATCAGGGTTAATACCTCTAATGTTGTGATAAGCCTTCACAAACAACTATAAAAGATAAATGGGTATATCTCTAAATTTATATAAGATAAACGTATGTCTCTCTAAATTTATATAAGATAAGCGCATATCTATCTGAAATTATTCATAAAAAATTCTTCTTCGCTACTTTCTTTCTGTTGTCATTGTCGGCGGCTTTTAGTTTTTTTTTCTTATTTATAACGAAGAAACAGCCCACAGTCATTCACCTGTGATAGCCGAACCCCTCTACCTGTCCAACAAATCATACTTATAGCCACAAAAGGCAAATCATACTTATAGCCGCAAAAGGTAAATCATACTTATAGCCACAAAAGGCAAATCATAATATTAGCCTCAAAAGGTAAATCATACTATTAGCCACAAAAGGTAAATCATACTTATAGCCACAAAAGTTAAATCATATTTATAGCCACAAAGGGCAAATCATACTTATAGCCACAAAAGGCCAAATCATAATATTAAAAGGCCTCAAAAGGTAAATCATAACTATTAGCCTCAAAAGGTAAATCATACTTATAGCCACAAAAGTTAAATCATACTGATAGCCACAAAAGGTAAATCAGACTTATAGCCACAAAGGGCAAATCATATTATAGCTACAAAAGGCAAATCATACTTATAGCCACTAAAGGCACTAAATTGAATCAGAAATTTATTACTATGTGTTCGTAAATTATTACTTATTGATTAAAAAAAATAACAGAATGTATCTTTTTAAACCACTCCTGTTTGCAAACTTTATGTTGACATGTTTGAAAGTCATAATACATGAGCCTCTTTTCTTTTACAGATTTTTGAAAATTAAAATGTGCGATGTGGTGTAACAGATAACGACAATGAGAAATTGGAGAGTCGAGTTCGAATTACAAACACGATTGTCACATTCACCTGTGGGCAAAAACCTTGGGAAAGATATGAATTTTTTTTTTTAATCATATCACCCCGAGCAAGGCGGTAATGCCACTGATGTGCAGGGGGCTATGTATGAGTGAAAAGACTGGAAAAGAGAAAGCCAGAAACCACATTCATCTCTTATCTTTCAAGCTACAGATTGAATAGCAGAATAGGCTAGGCCCTGTCACTTTGGTTGGTAACCAGTCTAAAGCAGAAAGAAACGGCAGCCTGTTGTGGGAAAATATGCGTAGTCAGTCATGAATCAAAGGAGACATGATCGCCTAAGCATTTATCACCAATGGCACTAAACTGACTGATACTTGTTTTTTTTAAATTAGGCATCATTTTAGTGGTTCTTTTACAACATCAATTCAAGTCTCACGTACACAAAGTTCTATACACGAAATTTAATTCAGGCCATTTTTATGATATAGATACATTTTAACATTTAAATGAAAAACAAACAAACAAAAAGACGTGTTGCTAACATACGTCTATTAAAACTTTAAAGAACATTAATTTATTTATTTGGATTTACCTCAAGTATGGCAGTAAAGCTACTAAAATACAAGGGATCACTGAGTGTGAAAGAATAAGAATAAAAACCAAAATGTTACTAAAGAGCAAAATCAATAGAAGAGTGATCAGGAAGACAATAGATAATGATTGACATTGCATTTAAATTTTTAAAAATTTCAGGTGGTAGAAACAAGGGGTTACTGAGTGTGAAAGAATAAGAAAAAAGAGAAACATTGAGGAGCTAGAACAATAGAAGAGTAATGAGGAAGACAATAGATAATGATTGACATTGCATTTAAATTTTTAAAGATTTCAGGTGGTAGAAACAAGGGGTTACTGAGTGTGAAAGAATAAGAAAAAAGAGAAACATTGAGGAGCTAGAACAATAGAAGAGTAATCAGGAAGACAATAGATAATGATTGACATTGCATTTAAATTTTTGAAGATTTCAGGTGGTAGAAACAAGGGGTTACTGAGTGTGAAAGAATAAGAAAAAAGAGAAACATTGAGGAGCTAGAACAATAGAAGAGTAATGAGGAAGACAATAGATAATGATTGACATTGCATTTAAATTTTTAAAGATTTCAGGTGGTAGACACAAGGGGTTACTGAGTGTGAAAGAATAAGTAAAAGGAGAAACATTGAGGAGCTAGAACAATAGAAGAGTAATGAAGAAGACAGTAGATAATAATTGACATTGCATTTAAATTTTTGAAGATTTCAGGTGGTAGAAACAAGGGGTTACTGTGTGTGAAAGAATAAGAAAAAAGAGAAACATTGAGGAGCTAGAACAATAGAAGAGTAATCAGGAAGACATTAGATAATGATTGACATTGCATTTAAATTTTTGAATATTTCAGGTGGTAGAAACAAGGGGTTACTGAGTGTGAAAGAATAAGAAAAAAGAGAAACATTGAGGAGCTAGAACAATAGAAGAGTAATGAGGAAGACAATAGATAATGATTGACATTGCATTTAAATTTTTAAAGATTTCAGGTGGTAGACACAAGGGGTTACTGAGTGTGAAAGAATAAGTAAAAGGAGAAACATTGAGGAGCTAGAACAATAGAAGAGTAATGAAGAAGACAGTAGATAATAATTGACATTGCATTTAAATTTTTGAAGATTTCAGGTGGTAGAAACAAGGGGTTACTGTGTGTGAAAGAATAAGAAAAAAGAGAAACATTGAGGAGCTAGAACAATAGAAGAGTAATCAGGAAGACATTAGATAATGATTGACATTGCATTTAAATTTTTGAATATTTCAGGTGGTAGAAACAAGGGGTTACTGAGTGTGAAAGAATAAGAAAAAAGAGAAACATTGAGGAGCTAGAACAATAGAAGAGTAATGAGGAAGACAATAGATAATGATTGACATTGCATTTAAATTTTTAAAGATTTCAGGTGGTAGACACAAGGGGTTACTGAGTGTGAAAGAATAAGTAAAAGGAGAAACATTGAGGAGCTAGAACAATAGAAGAGTAATGAAGAAGACAGTAGATAATAATTGACATTGCATTTAAATTTTTGAAGATTTCAGGTGGTAGAAACAAGGGGTTACTGTGTGTGAAAGAATAAGAAAAAAGAGAAACATTGAGGAGCTAGAACAATAGAAGAGTAATCAGGAAGACATTAGATAATGATTGACATTGCATTTAAATTTTTGAAGATTTCAGGTGGTAGAAACAAGGGGTTACTGAGTGTGAAAGAATAAGAAAAAAGAGAAACATTGAGGAGCTAGAACAATAGAAGAGTAATGAGGAAGACAATAGATAATGATTGACATTGCATTTAAATTTTTAAAGATTTCAGGTGGTAGAAACAAGGGGTTACTGAGTGTGAAAGAATAAGTAAAAAGAGAAACATTGAGGAGCTAGAACAATAGAAGAGTAATCAGGAAGACAATAGATAATGATTGACATTGCATTTAAATTTTTTAATATCTCAGGTGGTAGAAACAAGGGGTTACTGAGTGTGAAAGAATAAGAAAAAAGAGAAACATTGAGGAGCTAGAACAATAGAAGAGTAATCAGGAAGACAATAGATAATGATTGACATTGCATTTAAATTTTTGAAGATTTCAGGTGGCAGAAACAAGGGGTTACTGAGTGTGAAAGAATAAGAAAAAAGAGAAACATTGAGGAGCTAGAACAATAGAAGAGTAATGAGGAAGACAATAGATAATGATTGACATTGCATTTAAATTTTTGAATATTTCAGGTGGTAGACAAAAGGGGTTAATGAGTGTGAAAGAATAAGAAAAAGAGAAACATTGAGGAGCTAGAACAATAGAAGAGTAATCAGGAAGACATTAGATAATGATTGACATTGCATTTAAATTTTTGAAGATTTCAGGTGGTAGAAACAAGGGGTTACTGAGTGTGAAAGAATAAGAAAAAAAGAGAAACATTGAGGAGCTAGAACAATAGAAGAATAATCAGGAAGACAATAGATAATGATTGACATTGCATTTAAATTTTTGAATATTTCAGGTGGTAGACACAAGGGGTTACTGTGTGTGAAAGAATAAGAAAAAAGAGAAACATTCAGGAGCTAGAACAATAGAAGAGTAATCAGGAAGACATTAGATAATGATTGACATTGCATTTAAATTTTTGAAGATTTCAGGTGGTAGAAACAAGGGGTTACTGAGTGTGAAAGAATAAGAAAAAAGAGAAACATTGAGGAGCTAGAACAATAGAAGAGTAATCAGGAAGACAATAGATAATGATTGACATTGCATTTAAATTTTTGAAGATTTCAGGTGGTAGACACAAGGGGTTACTGAGTGTGAAAGAATAAGAAAAAAGAGAAACATTGAGGAGCTAGAACAATAGAAGAGTAATCAGGAAGACAATAGATAATGATTGACATTGCATTTAAATTTTTGAATATTTCAGGTGGTAGACACAAGGGGTTACTGAGTGTGAAAGAATAAGAAAAAAGAGAAACATTGAGGAGCTAGAACAATAGAAGAGTAATCAGGAAGACAATAGATAATGATTGACATTGCATTTAAATTTTTGAAGATTTCAGGTGGTAGAAACAAGGGGTTACTGAGTGTGAAAGAATAAGAAAAAAGAGAAACATTGAGGAGCTAGAACAATAGAAGAGTAATCAGGAAGACAATAGATAATGATTGACATTGCATTTAAATTTTTGAAGATTTCAGGTGGTAGAAACAAGGGGTTACTGAGTGTGAAAGAATAAGAAAAAGAGAAACATTGAGGAGCTAGAACAATAGAAGAGTAATGAGGAAGACAGTAGATAATGATTCACATTGCATTTAAATTTTTGAAGATTTCAGGTGGTAGACACAAGGGGTTACTGAGTGTGAAAGAATAAGAAAAAAGAGAAACATTGAGGAGCTAGAACAATAGAAGAGTGATCAGGAAGACAATAGATAATGATTGACATTGCATTTAAATTTTTGAAGATTTCAGGTGGTAGAAACAAGGGGTTACTGAGTGTGAAAGAATAAGAAAAAAGAGAAACATTGATGAGCTAGAACAATAGAAGAGTAATCAGGAAGACAATAGATAATGATTGACATTGCATTTAAATTTTTAAAGATTTCAGGTGGTAGAAACAACGGGTTACTGAGTGTGAAAGAATAAGAAAAAAGAGAAACATTGATGAGCTAGAACAATAGAAGAGTAATCAGGAAGACAATAGATAATGATTGACATTGCATTTAAATTTTTGAAGATTTCAGGTGGTAGACACAAGGGGTTACTGAGTGTGAAAGAATAAGTAAAAGGAGAAACATTGAGAAGCTAGAACAATAGAAGAGTAATGAAGAAGACAGTAGATAATGATTGACATTGCATTTAAATTTTTGAAAATTTCAGGTGGTAGACACAAGGGGTTACTGAGTGTGAAAGAATAAGAAAAAAGAGAAACATTGAGGAGCTAGAACAATAGAAGAGTAATCAGGAAGACAATAGATAATGATTGACAATGCATTTAAATTTTTGAAGATTTCAGGTGGTAGAAACAAGGGGTTACTGAGTGTGAAAGAATAAGGAAAAAGAGAAACATTGAGGAGCTAGAACAATAGAAGAGTAATCAGGAAGACAATAGATAATGATTGACATTGCATTTAAATTTTTGAAGATTTCACGTGGTAGACACAAGGGGTTACTGAGTGTGAAAGAATAAGAAAAAGGAGAAACATTGAGGAGCTAGAACAATAGAAGAGTAATCAGGAAGACAATAGATAATGATTGACATTGCATTTAAATTTTTGAAGATTTCAGGTGGTAGAAACAAGGGGTTACTGAGTGTGAAAGAATAAGAAAAAGAGAAACATTGAGGAGCTAGAACAATAGAAGAGTAATGAGGAAGACAGTAGATAATGATTCACATTGCATTTAAATTTTTAAAGATTTCAGGTGGTAGACACAAGGGGTTACTGAGTGTGAAAGAATAAGAAAAAAGAGAAACATTGAGGAGCTAGAACAATAGAAGAGTGATCAGGAAGACAATAGATAATGATTGACATTGCATTTAAATTTTTGAAGATTTCAGGTGGTAGAAACAAGGGGTTACTGAGTGTGAAAGAATAAGAAAAAAGAGAAACATTGATGAGCTAGAACAATAGAAGAGTAATCAGGAAGACAATAGATAATGATTGACATTGCATTTAAATTTTTGAAGATTTCAGGTGGTAGACACAAGGGGTTACTGAGTGTGAAAGAATAAGTAAAAGGAGAAACATTGAGAAGCTAGAACAATAGAAGAGTAATGAAGAAGACAGTAGATAATGATTGACATTGCATTTAAATTTTTGAAGATTTCAGGTGGTAGAAACAAGGGGTTACTGAGTGTGAAAGAATAAGAAAAAAGAGAAACATTGAGGAGCTAGAACAATAGAAGAGTAATCAGGAAGACAATAGATAATGATTGACAATGCATTTAAATTTTTGAAGATTTCAGGTGGTAGAAACAAGGGGTTACTGAGTGTGAAAGAATAAGGAAAAAGAGAAACATTGAGGAGCTAGAACAATAGAAGAGTAATCAGGAAGACAATAGATAATGATTGACATTGCATTTAAATTTTTGAAGATTTCACGTGGTAGACACAAGGGGTTACTGAGTGTGAAAGAATAAGAAAAAGGAGAAACATTGAGGAGCTAGAACAATAGAAGAGTAATCAGGAAGACAATAGATAATGATTGACATTGCATTTAAATTTTTGAAGATTTCAGGTGGTAGAAACAAGGGGTTACCGAGTGTGGAAGAATAAGAAAAAAGAGAAACATTGAGGAGCTAGAACAATAGAAGAGTAATCAGGAATACAATAGATAATGATTGACATTGCATTTAAATTTTTGAAGATTTCAGGTGGTAGAAACAAGGGGTTACTGAGTGTGAAAGAATAAGAAAAAAGAGAAACATTGAGGAGCTAGAACAATAGAAGAGTGATCAGGAAGACAATAGATAATGATTGACATTGCATTTAAATTTTTGAAGATTTCAGGTGGTAGAAACAAGGGGTTACTGAGTGTGAAAGAATAAGAAAAAAGAGAAACATTGATGAGCTAGAACAATAGAAGAGTAATCAGGAAGACAATAGATAATGATTGACATTGCATTTAAATTTTTAAAGATTTCAGGTGGTAGAAACAACGGGTTACTGAGTGTGAAAGAATAAGAAAAAAGAGAAACATTGATGAGCTAGAACAATAGAAGAGTAATCAGGAAGACAATAGATAATGATTGACATTGCATTTAAATTTTTGAAGATTTCAGGTGGTAGACACAAGGGGTTACTGAGTGTGAAAGAATAAGTAAAAGGAGAAACATTGAGAAGCTAGAACAATAGAAGAGTAATGAAGAAGACAGTAGATAATGATTGACATTGCATTTAAATTTTTGAAGATTTCAGGTGGTAGAAACAAGGGGTTACTGAGTGTGAAAGAATAAGAAAAAAGAGAAACATTGAGGAGCTAGAACAATAGAAGAGTAATCAGGAAGACAATAGATAATGATTGACAATGCATTTAAATTTTTGAAGATTTCAGGTGGTAGAAACAAGGGGTTACTGAGTGTGAAAGAATAAGGAAAAAGAGAAACATTGAGGAGCTAGAACAATAGAAGAGTAATCAGGAAGACAATAGATAATGATTGACATTGCATTTAAATTTTTGAAGATTTCACGTGGTAGACGCAAGGGGTTACTGAGTGTGAAAGAATAAGAAAAAGGAGAAACATTGAGGAGCTAGAACAATAGAAGAGTAATCAGGAAGACAATAGATAATGATTGACATTGCATTTAAATTTTTGAAGATTTCAGGTGGTAGAAACAAGGGGTTACTGAGTGTGAAAGAATAAGTAAAAGGAGAAACATTGAGAAGCTAGAACAATAGAAGAGTAATGAAGAAGACAGTAGATAATGATTGACATTGCATTTAAATTTTTGAAGATTTCAGGTGGTAGAAACAAGGGGTTACCGAGTGTGGAAGAATAAGAAAAAAGAGAAACATTGAGGAGCTAGAACAATAGAAGAGTAATCAGGAATACAATAGATAATGATTGACATTGCATTTAAATTTTTAAAGATTTCAGGTGGTAGAAACAAGGGGTTACTGAGTGTGAAAGAATAAGAAAAAAGAGAAACATTGATGAGCTAGAACAATAGAAGAGTAATCAGGAAGACAATAGATAATGATTGACATTGCATTTAAATTTTTGAAGATTTCAGGTGGTAGACACAAGGGGTTACTGAGTGTGAAAGAATAAGTAAAAGGAGAAACATTGAGAAGCTAGAACAATAGAAGAGTAATGAAGAAGACAGTAGATAATGATTGACATTGCATTTAAATTTTTGAAGATTTCAGGTGGTAGAAACAAGGGGTTACTGAGTGTGAAAGAATAAGAAAAAAGAGAAACATTGAGAAGCTAGAACAATAGAAGAGTAATGAGGAAGACAATAGATAATGATTGACATTGCATTTAAATTTTTGAAGATTTCACGTGGTAGACACAAGGGGTTACTGAGTGTGAAAGAATAAGAAAAAAGAGAAACATTGAGGAGCTAGAACAATAGAAGAGTAATGAGGAAGACAATAGATAATGAGTGACATTGCATTTAAATTTTTGAAGATTTCAGGTGGTAGACACAAGGGGTTACTGAGTGTGAAAGAATAAGAAAAAAGAGAAACATTGAGGAGCTAGAACAATAGAAGAGTGATCAGGAAGACATTAGATAATGATTGACATTGCATTTAAATTTTTGAAGATTTCACGTGGTAGACGCAAGGGGTTACTGAGTGTGAAAGAATAAGAAAAAGGAGAAACATTGAGGAGCTAGAACAATAGAAGAGTAATCAGGAAGACAATAGATAATGATTGACATTGCATTTAAATTTTTGAAGATTTCAGGTGGTAGACACAAGGGGTTACTGAGTGTGAAAGAATAAGTAAAAGGAGAAACATTGAGAAGCTAGAACAATAGAAGAGTAATGAAGAAGACAGTAGATAATGATTGACATTGCATTTAAATTTTTGAAGATTTCAGGTGGTAGAAACAAGGGGTTACTGAGTGTGAAAGAATAAGAAAAAAGAGAAACATTGAGAAGCTAGAACAATAGAAGAGTAATGAGGAAGACAATAGATAATGATTGACATTGCATTTAAATTTTTGAAGATTTCACGTGGTAGACACAAGGGGTTACTGAGTGTGAAAGAATAAGAAAAAAGAGAAACATTGAGGAGCTAGAACAATAGAAGAGTAATGAGGAAGACAATAGATAATGAGTGACATTGCATTTAAATTTTTGAAGATTTCAGGTGGTAGACACAAGGGGTTACTGAGTGTGAAAGAATAAGAAAAAAAGAGAAACATTGAGGAGCTAGAACAATAGAAGAGTGATCAGGAAGACATTAGATAATGATTGACATTGCATTTAAATTTTTGAAGATTTCAGGTGGTAGACACAAGGGGTTACTGAGTGTGAAAGAATAAGAAAAAAGAGAAATATTGAGGAGCTCGAACAATAGATGAGTGATCAGGAAGATAGTAGGTAATGATTGACATTGCATTTAAATTTTTGAAGATTTCAGGTGGGTTACTGAGTGTGAAAGAATAAGTAAAAGGAGAAACATTGAGAAGCTAGAACAATAGAAGAGTAATGAGGAAGACAGTAGATAATGATTGACATTGCATTTAAATTTTTGAAGATTTCAGATGGTAGACACAAGGGCTTACTGAGTGTGAAAGAATAAGAAAAAAGAGAAAAACTGAGGAGCTAGAACAATAGAAGAGTGATCAGGAAGACAGTAGATAATGATTGACATTGCATTTAAATTTTTGAAGATTTCAGATGGTAGACACAAGGGGTTACTGAGTGTGAAAGGATAAGAAAAAAGAGAAACATTGAGGAGCTAGAACAATAGAAGAGTAATCAGGAAGACAATAGATAATGATTAACATTGCATTTAAATTTTTGATGGTCAAATTGTACTTGAAAGCATGGAACAGAAAGAGAGCTTCACAAGCAAGGAATGCAAGTACAGCCACTGTTAGCATAGAATATCTAACCAACTGAACAGTGATGAGACCTAGTTTCTAAGCTATGTTATATTTGTAAAGTCTAGGAATCATAGATAAGTGCTTGTGGTAAGTAAATAGGTAGTAGTAAATTGTATTTAAATATATCTTTGTTTTCTTTATTAATTAAATGAAAGATAAACAGTCTCTTTCTCTTTTTCTCTCAACACATACATCCTTTCCCTCATTGTTTTCTTCCATATTTCTGGTAACCTAGATATAACCCAGATATAGCTTATTTGCTCATCTGATATCATGCGAAGTTTCAACAGTGACTAACACTTCCGCCAAAATCAAATCAGAAATGCCTAGACGTTAAGTAAATATAAAAATAGGAGTTAACACGTGCGTGGCACTTTTTCCACAGTTTACGCACAGTTCTTGTGGAGTTCTGACTCAACCCTTGGAGATTCAAACAATACAGAAAAAAGAAGACTACCTCCGTACAAACCAGAGATGTGCTTAAATAATATTCACGAAAAGAATATGTAGTAAGCGAAGGCATTAACTAAAGACTACAAGCCAGTATTTGTCAATATTTCTGAGATGTGGTAGTATTTATACTATTTACATCATTCGAACTATTGTCCTCATCTTTGTTGCCATTTGTATGACGTTTCGGCCATTGTATGCGTTCTTCAGGGGCTACAAATTTCAAACGGAACCCTTTATTATAATCACTGGGGTATATCATTCTCATTCGTAGAGCCTCTTTTGGTAGTCATGATTGGTAGTCTAACTGTCTAAGTTACTTGTTCACCACTGCTGTAGCCAGGTATTGAACTCACAACTGTTTGGGTCAAGTCACATGAACTAACCAACTTCTATATCCACTGGGCCATGTGTCCTTAACCCGAGAACACTAACCATGGGTATATAGTACCCAGCGCAAATGACGTCATTTTAATTACAATTTTCAGTACCTGATTTTCTTACCTAAAAAATATGTTTTTCAGTTCCTATTAATGTTAACTCAAAGTACAAATTTTGAAGTGCCTGCATGTGAAATATTTCAAATAAAGATTTATATTTAATATTTTTTGATATTTCCAAAAACGGGTATTATATACCCATGGTTTGTAGTGGTGTAACTTTAATCTTAATCCAGGTTTAAGGCGTTGTGAGTTCAATACCAGGCTACAGTAGTGGTGAACAAGTAACTTAGAGGGTTAGAGGGAGATAACGCATGACTACCAAAATGAAGCTCTATGCAAGGAATGAGAATGATATACCCCAGTGATTATAATAAAGGGTTCAGTTTGAAATTCCTAGTCCCTGAAGAAGGCTGGAGCGTACAATAGCCGAAACGTCGTATAAATGATATGGCAACAAAGATGAGGACAATAGTCCGAATAATGTAAATACTGTAACTACAAACTACACATTCAAGTCACCAGGACAGGATAACATAGCATAAACAGTAGCCTGATACTACATTCCACCTGACACACACATGTAGGAACGGATATGCTATATCTACATGAATATACATAGACAAGGAAGAAAAACTCTTTATAACCTGAACCCAGCGATCATAATGAACACTCACATAAATACCGCAATGACTTCCACAAGAAAATATCAAAGATAAAAAATGCAAAAAGGACAGAAATGGAAATTATTTACATGTAATAAAAAATGTAATCTTATAGAAATCATAAGTAAAATGGTAGTTAACATGTACATGGCGCTTGTTCCACAGTTCACGCACAGTTCATGAGGAGTTCCAAGTCAACCGCCGGAAATTGAATGATTCAATTATTATGCACAAAAGAAAAAAAAAAAAGAAAAAAAGACTACCTCAGTGCAAACCAGAGATGCGCTTAAACAGTATTCATGAAAAGAATATGCAGAAAGCCAAAGAATTAATAAAAGACTACAATCCACTATTTGTCTCTGTTTTTTTTATTTTCAATAAAACATGGCCTTTACTTATTTATTATCTCAATCTCATCTATACCATAAAAACCCAAGGATATTTGCATGCAAGTGAATGCAGCGAAGTCAACTGGAATTCAAACTCGCTCTGAACCGATATTCATTGCACTAACGCATATCACAAAGAGCAGTAATACAATGACAACAAAAAATGGTGAACCTTTTTTTTTTTACTTTTTTCAGCGCAATCCTATCGATTGTTACTTAAACTTTCCGATTATAAAAAAAAATTTTTTTGAAAAATTACAATATTTGGTGGGGGGTCAGTTTCATATACAACGTTATAGTAAATCGATCCTCCATTTTCAAATCACTATAAGGTTGTATGAGAAATTGGTCCCCCCCCCCCCTAAAATTGTTTAAATATTGAAATTTTTGCAATTTTTTTTTCGTCATTCGTAAAGTTTAAGGTGTAAAAGATAATATTGCACTGAAAAAAAAGTCCCAAAAATTTGATAATGAACACATTTACAGGTGGCGGTAATGTCGTACCGGCGACTGGTTTCAAAATGGAGGCTTGATTTATTATAACGTTTTATGGGAAACTGCCCCTCTCCACAAGAAAAAGTTTAAATATTGAAATTTTTCAAAATTTTTTTTGTCAATCGTAAAGCTAAGCGGGTAATCGATAGGACTGCGCTGAAAAAAGTAAAAAAAAAAAAAATGAAAAACAAAGAAATTAAACGTGGTGGTAGTCTGCTTCAGGTCCGCCCAAAAATGCTT
Source organism: Ascarosepion bandense (assembly GCA_037127315.1). Lineage (NCBI taxonomy): Eukaryota > Metazoa > Mollusca > Cephalopoda > Sepiida > Sepiidae > Ascarosepion > Ascarosepion bandense. Next base: position 3,386,854 of record JBBBDQ010001336.1, read on the forward strand.
ACTCATAAAAAAGGAAAAAATAAATTTTCCTTTTTATTTAAATTTTTTTTCAAACTAGAAATCAGTCACTGTTGTTGTCCACCCAAACTGAGTGTTAGAATAATACGGTTGAGTTTGATCCTCACTGGGTTCTCCATACTTTCGTTGCTAAATCGCTATTAATACGCTTAGTTTGAAATGAATAGTTCAAGCCCCATGGTGGGGGCATCCTTCCAGGTAGTACTAAGTACTCAGTACTGCTACTCAGACTCCTTTGAGAGGAGGTTGAGCCTACCCAGTGCCTGAGGTGTCCCCAAAAGAGGTAGTGCCGAGGAGGCTTGATCAATTTTTTAACAACTTTCCACATTAAACCTCGACCTTTCTTGTGTCACATTCTGTTGCGACGTGGGCGCGCGGATAAGTACCTACACTTGTACCAAGGCGATCTTTATCCTTAAGAATCGCCGTGGCTTGTTCTCATCTCATCATGTGTATGTCATGCTTGATTTTTATTGTAGAGGAATAAAAAATATATACAACACAGAGAGGGAGTCATCTAAAAGGCTGTTGTTCGAGATGAGGGGTTAATTTCGTGACCTTCAATAAGACATGTGATGTCAGTAATTTTGTAAGATATGTCATTTTTTTCTTATAAGTTAATCCGGGAATGGTTATGGGTTGAAAAGTAGAGTGGAAAAGATTTATTAGTAATATATATATATATATATATATATTGAGTTAAGTTTTTTGACAATTTTAGCACGGTGTTCAACTTCAGATTTTGCAGTGATTTTGGATAGTCTGATCAGACGGTATGAACGGATCCTACACAAAATTAATAGACAAAACTTGTCTATATTATTCAATGAAACCTGCATTAATGAAAAAATGCTGCCAAAATACACACAATTTAAATTACATGATCCAGCAGCCCAACACACCATCACCACCTTGAAATATAAATGGAGCCTTGTGAAAAATCAAATTGAAATAGCGAAAGAAAATCTTGACACATTAAGAACAAACATGACCTCTACAACAAACTGAAAGATATAACTACCTCAAACCAACTAGAAGAAATAATACTCAGACTATCCAAAATCACTGCAAAATCTGAAGTTGAACACCGTGCTAAAATTGTCAAAAAGCTTAATTCACTATACAATGGCACGATCACTCTTCCCAAAAAATTCGATATATATATATATATATATATATATATATAGATGTGTGTGTGTGTATGTATTTACACGGATCCTGTTTTAGTGTTACTGTTAGTGTTAATTCACATGAAATTAGTAGAGAAAACATTTCACTTGCAGACTTAAGTTTAAAAGGCAGCCCTTCCTAATGCATTTTTCAGCAACGGACCTGGTGTCAATTGAAGTTAAAAACTTATGATTAAATAATATTGTCTTTTATTTTCGCTCTCTATCAAGTTTTCTTTTGCAAGATGCTTCAGTTTTCATAAATTTTAGTAATAGTAAGTGATGCATACTAAGAGAGCATATGGAGGTGGTAATTAAAATCCCACGCCCACTAGAATGGAATGTGGCACAAGGCAATGTTTGAAAAGTGGGAAAAATCACGCATACATAGAATTAGGGATAAAAAAAAAACTTGTTCAGCTTCGTCGGCATTACCCTGGCTGATGATTGCCAGTAATTAACCAAAAAGCCTTCCCCACTTTTAATAGAAATAAAATGAGAGAAATGCTGCCTGCGGGGGACAACCTCCTGTATTTGAGCATTTCTTTTCAAACCCGATTAGGGTCTCGTGTTTTTCATCAGTGTACTTTTAGTTAGTAGATGAATAAAAAAAATTAAAAAAATATAATTATTTTTCAGCAGGTAGCTCTGTGTATGTGCGGGTACATGTCTTTAATTTTTTTGTTGTATGAATGCAGGTCGTCTGTATTGTTATGGATATGTGCAGCCAATAAAGTCAGTATAAAATGAATTATATATCCATTATACAATTAGTGGAGGAAGAAGAAAAAAAATTAGCGAAGAATAAAGCAAAGGGGGAGAGAAAAGCGAAAAGGTTAAAAGAAAACCTTGGAGTAGGAGTGGAAAAGAAAGCGGAAGTGATGCGGGTTATCTTCCCCTGTCTACCGAATACGTCAACTAGTAGACATTCAGTCACTTGCTTTTTTTTTTAAAAAAAAAGGCCTCTATTTTCTTTCTCTCTCTCTCTCTCTTTGCTCCACTTTTGTCTCTTAGTCTTTTGATTTAACGACCCTCCCTCTTATCCCACCGACGTTGTTAGTAAGTAACTCGGGTCCCCCGCTGCATTTGTGACAAAAGCCGAGGAATAACCACCTGTGATCTTTTTTGGACATTTAAGAATTTCATTGTAAATTTGCCCTTATTATTTGTTGTATGGGCGCTGGCTCATCGCAGGACATGTCTGTGGTGGAAATACCAGCCACGGCGAGACATTTGGCAACCGTAAGTATATATATATATATATATATATAATAATAATAATACAGTAGTAGTTGAATTATTAATTTAATTCTTAAATAGATAAAATGTTTTTTTGGTGTCTGCATGTCGGGTTAGCTGAAAAAGTGGGGATCATTTTTCAAATCTTTTTATATATATAAAAAAAAAATCGTTTTTTATTTATAAAACATGTTTTTCCATAATTAAAAGTTAATTTCTATAATTTCAATTTCATCTTCTCTATCCCGTGACTAAAGAAATTAAAATCTTAATTTTAAATATTAAAATATAAATAATATTGAACAAATGTCATAAATTTTATAGAGTTAAGTGAAGATTTTCTTTGTCTTTCAGACATAAAATTTAAAAACGTGGCTTTCAAATTTTAATTCTGTTAATAACTTTAAAATAATCTGCAGAATTTCAAATGATTTATTAAAAACTTCAAAATTCACTATCTTTAAGTTCTAACAAATAAAACTAATATTTGCAAAATAAAATATATTTTTATTTAATAATTTGTACTTAGTGTTAAAGAACTTTTAAAGGAAAAAATTTTTTTTTTTTTTTGTCGTAAGAAGTTTTGTTTTGAAGAAATAAATGGCTTAATTTAAATTAATCGACCCCCAGTTTGTAATTACAATCAACGAAGTCAAATTAGCAATTATTGTTAAATTGTAACAATGAACACGCCATGAAACTGATTATTTCTCCACGTTTCTCATTGACTTTTTAAAATTGACTGCTAAAATGACTTAAATGTCGTTGTTACAGTTTTTAAAACGAATCTAGAAATGCACTTAGTTTAGAAATAAAATAAAATGAATAATGAAATCGGTTGAATCTTCAACAAAAATGATGTCTTATTTCAAAAACCGTTTTGCATCAAGTAGAATCTTCATCGTGTTTTCAGTTTTTACTGTTAGTCTTTCTTTATTAAAAAGAAATTTAAATACGATTATTTATATTTACAATGAAGTATACACATTTTTAATGTTAAAAACAACTCACTGACATCATTCGTTTGGTTAAAAAACGACCCCCAATTTTTAAATATTTCCCCCCAAAAACGAGAACGACTTTTAGTCAATTTCTCTTCGTCTTTTTAACTTAAAAGGGATGCAGAAACATTTTTTTTTTTTTAACAATGACAAAAATTGAAGTGTGTTAATTTAGTTTTAGTTTCTATATATATATTTTTTTATTTAATAAAAAAATATAAAGAATATTATTTTATGTTCTGAATTCTCTTTGAAACCGGTCTTTTAAAATGAATTATCCAGAAATATTTAATGATTTCGTTGGAGATGAAGGTGCAAAAATAGTAGCACTCAGGTTTTAGTAGAGAGAGACCCATCACTAATTTTAACTCTGTTTCGGGTTAATTATGATAAATTCGGTCGGTAATAGGATTTTTTTTCGTTTATTTCTTAATCTTTCAATCGGTTTAGATTGAATTATGGTAATTTCTGTTTCTTTCTTCATTTTGTTTTTTATTTTTATTTTGTTTTTTATTTTTAACCATTAAATTAAAAAAAGACTGAAACACCAAAAAACCTTGAAAATGACCTTATTTTCATTTTTTTAAGAAAATCTCAATTACCAATTATCTGATCATCAGATATTTCTTTTTAAATTTTTATTTTTAAATATTTCAGCTGATTTATAAACCAAGCCAATGTAACTTTTTGGCTATTAGTTAAAAAAAAACTACAAATGAAACTACAAATTAAGTATTAAATTATTAATTATAGTCAAGTTAATTTTTTATAAAATTATATTTTTTTAAATTTAAGAAGGTTACAAAAAAGCAAACATCTAACGATTTTTAAAAAAAAAATCGTTTCTTTATAGCTTTCCACACAGTTTTTTTTTTTTTACTGAAAATAATTCAATTATTTACCTTAAAAAACATTTTTTTTAAAAGATAATCCATTTTGATTTTTTTTTCTTAAATTGAAAACCTCTTTCAAACTAAAAAAAAAATGTTTGCAGTTATGATACAATTATTAAATATTAATTCAATATTTTTCATTAAAAAATTTAAGAAAAATCATTTTCATCTAAAAATCTTATTTCAATTCATTCTGAGCAAAACAAAAATTGTGTGGGTTCAAAATTTAAAAATTTGAATCTCTTATTTTAAAAATAAAAGGCTTTACAGTTTTCTGACTAACGTAATTTTTAACTTTTAGTTTAAAAAATATAGACTAGTTTTCAATGAAACGTTTATGAAATAAATTTGAAATTGAATTTCTTTTTCTATCAAAATATTAGTTTGTAAATGTATTGTAAAATTATTAAAATATTGTAAAAAGAAATTCACTGTGTAGTGAAGTAAATTTCTCCATAAATTGTTAAAAAAAAATTATTTCCAAATTCTCCTACTTGATTTTAAAAATTTATTATTTGTACTTCTGAAAACGTCTTTTATTTTTTTAATTTTAAATGATTTTTTTATTAAGTAGGGAAGAAAATGTTCCTTTGGGAAGGAAGGCAAAACCTTGCTTGATTCTTTTACAACAAAATCACTTAGTGACTGTTTTGACTTTTGAAGCCTATTATTGTAGTTTTACTGTTTGTTTTTAGTTTCTAATATTTTTTTTTTAAATTGTTACAGAATTATATTTTTTTAATAGTTATTTGAAAACAAATAAATTCAATATTAAGCTTTTATATTTCCGGTAACAAAATTTAAACCTCTTTATTTTGATACTTTTTTTTTTTTTCTATTTTGTAATTTGAACTTTCAAAACAATATTTTTATTTATTTATTTAATTTTTTTTTTTTTTAAGTTTACTAAAATATTCTTGGTAAAATACAATTTGATCCGGAACTTGTCTTCTTCACTTCTTCAGATCAATTTCTTTCTGGAGGGCTGACGCTTTTTAACTCAACAGTAGTAAAAATAAAACTACTGTATCATCCTAAAATTATGCAGGAAACATGAAATTATACCTCCAGATTGTGTATTTTTGGGAGATTAAAATTAAAATATATATCCGGGATGAATAGTTTTTTTTTTTTTTTGTTTTAATATTTATCCGTCTTCTTATCCAATCCAAGTTTAAACCAAAATTAGATTGAGTTATGATCTTCAATATTTTTAAACTGCTGAGTGCCACTGACCTTAAGTGATGTGTGCTTCATCACCAATTCTATGTTAACCTTTTTTTTATTATTCCTGTCAATTGCTTCTCTTTCTGAGTTTCTCAATTCATTTCAAAATAAGAATTTTTATTTATTAATAACGCTTTTGTTTTATTAAACAGATTCTCTTTTTTTAATCGAATGGTTTTGATTTTTGAACTTGAATTAAAAAGATAGTGTTTTTGATACTAACAGTGAACCCACTGGCTTGAAATTATATTGCAATGTTGGTTGCAATTGCAACAGTTGTTCGCGTGAAGGAGTCGCCTTTTTTTTTCTTTCTTTCATTTGGAATGAAAATAATTTGAAGTTTTTAAAAAAAACATTCAGATAAAATAGATTTATTTTATTCTTTAGAAAACTATGGCTGAAAAAATTGTATTATTTTGCGTTGTTTTTTTTTTTTTTTTTTTTTTTTAAATTTTATTCTTTCTACTGAAAAACAAAAATGTATTTTTGTGTAACTAAGTGTTTAGTTTTTCATAATGATTAAATTTAAATCTTTTATTAAATTTGAAAATATTGGAAAGTTTTTTAATTGAATTAATCATTAAAGTGAATCTTCCATGCTAAAAATTCATATGCACTTGATTTTTTTTTTTTTTTTTGTCACTCCACAAATTAAATGTTACTAACAATTTGTTGGTAATTAGTCATATATCGTGTTTTTTTTTTTTTTTTTTAAATTTATTAAAAATTGTATTTTTAATTCTCTTTTCTTCATTTTTTTTTTCTCTTAAAAATCCTCAAAGTATTGAGGAAAAAAACGTTTTTATTTCTTTATGCCATGACACTTGAAGAAGTAGGCGATCATGACTACAAGTTACTTTTCTTTATTTAATAAAAATAATTAAGTTTATTTTCTTTAAATTGCCATGACTTAATGGGAAAGCTAGTGGAGTACTTTTCTGTTGCCTTCTGTGTGGTTTAAAGTTTTGTTGAATTCAATTTTTCCTTCTCAGATTGGTTGATACCGAACGCAAGGGAGCCCAGTTCACCTTGCTATATCGCTGAAAATGAAAAAGATTGCTTCCTTCCTTTTCTCAAGAGGATTCTTAAAGATTTTTTTATTTATTTTTTTATAACATTATGGCCACCCTGTCCAAGGCCCAAGAGTCACTCGAGGTAGTGGGTTACAAACCGTTACATTGTAAGAAGCACAGTTTATGTGGGTATAGGAAAAGATAAGTTAACCCTAGACTTGGAACAGGTTAAGATTGTAATTGATTGAGGAAACAATCCTTTTGGGATTCAATTTTACAAAGTGTGTAAAAAATAAACGAAAATGGAATTTATGAGCTGAGTTTAAATTCTGAACTGTTGTGTCCCTGTTAATTTTCATGGGAAAGGCATCTGTTAACTTCTGCCCTCTATGTAAATAAACAGGGCAGATTTTGGCTCACTTACCTAGGAGAAGGATAACTGTAAAGTAAAATCATAGAAGACAGTAGAGTCTAAAGAGCTATCCTTACAGACATTACAATGTACAGCTTAGTAAAGGAAGCTGTAGAGAGTCTTAATTGATTGTCAAAGGGTATAAAATTTGAGGTGCATAAATTTAACTTTGTTGCATTGTAATTAGTTGCTCACATGAAAAACTTAAAGCAAGTTACATGAAGCATTTTTAATGTGAAAATAGTTTTTATATATATATATATATATATTGTAACTAAGTTGTTGAACTCGTAGGTTTATTTGCCTTTTTGTTCATGCATTTACTTTTATAAAGAGTGCTCGATACAAATGTAGAGCATTATATATATAAAAAAATGATTAAAATGTTGTAGGTTTAAAAATGTCTTTTTTTGACAGTATTTGTTTATTTCTACTATTATATTTTATATTTCAGACCGTCCTTGGTGCTTCATCAGAAACAATGTTTCTGATGAAGGACCAAGGACAGTCTGAAATATAAAATATAATAGAAATAAACAAATACTGTCAAAAAAAATACATTTTTAAACCTACAACTTTTTAGTAGTTTTTCCTGTACATATTAAGACAGTATACGTGGATCATCACTATGTTGTGTGTGTGTGTGTGTATATATATATATATACATATATAGTCATCTGCAGACAGATCTGTTTCATTGTATCACAGCTCATCAGTACGGTTAGACATCCAATTGCTTCCAGCCAGGATTGAAACCTGACCTAATTGACTTCAATGTTTCTACCTCTGAGCTATGGGTGCTCAGTAGCGGAAGACGAACCTTAGTGTGTTGTATACAATGTAAACACACACCAGTAGCTGAGAGTATTCAAATTCATTACTGAATGAACGATAATCTTCCGAGCAACATATGAGACCATAAATTTTTTAAAAATTTAAGATTACGGCTAAATCATGAATTTCCTCTTAAAAAAAAAAATACATAATTTATCAAATTAAAATTATCAATTAAAAATGTGTGTGTGTGATCAATACTAATAGGATACATTCCACAGTTACATATTTACTTGTAAAACGTGCTCAATGCAAAAGTAAAGCAGAAAGAATTCGTTATTATTATAATAGCATGCTGCAACTTAAAAGCTATAAAGTTTTCGTGTTTAATACACCAATAT
>JBBBDQ010001336.1:3397500-3507500 GCA_037127315.1 Ascarosepion bandense
TGCAAGTTTTATTTTTTACGCAGTTGCAATTATTTGTAGAAGGATCATTTTTGCTATTAGTTGGGTGACGAATGTTGTTTATATGGGCCAAATATTTATTTGATATCATAGCATTTTGTTGTGAAATATATTTATCTATGTTTTTAACATAACTATAACTTTGACATGTTTTTGTTAGGGATTTTTTTTTTTAGTGTGGATGAATGGTAGAAATGTTTGTGAATTAAGTTAGGGAAGAGTTTACCAATGTGAGTTTAGATGTTACGACTGAAGGGTTGGGTTAAACCAAATAATGTTACGCTTACGTGATTTCTGCTTATTTCTGCCTACCTTGTTTTTAACGGAGTATTATAAACTAGTGTCGATTTTACTTTTTCCTAAAGCATTAATGTATTTAATTTTAGAATTCTCAAAAATTTCCTTGTTGCTAGAGTTTGTACTTAAATGAAATTGGATAGATTTGTGTAGGTTGTTGGTAATTCTTTGGGGTTGATTTGATTTCCTGTTGATGTATGTGTGGTTATGCGAGTCCTTAGTGTATGGTTTGTACACACCATTGCTCAGTCATATGTTTATTCATATATAACTATCGCCCGGTTCACACTCCACCCACATCTATTGAACAGGTGAAGAGGCTCATCCCTTGTTCCCTGTTTAGGATGTGGTTTCCGGCTTTCTCTTTTCCAATCTTTTCACTCCTATGTAGCCCCCTGCACATCAGTGGCGTTACCACCTTGATCGGGATCATATGATTAAAATGTGTATATATATATATATATATATATATATATATATATATATATACATGTTTAGTTTATTTGTTTGAACATTATTTTTAATTGATACTCGTATTTGAGTAGATATTTTGTTTTTAATCAAGCAGTATATTTATATATTTATTTCTACCGGCTTGGTTATTTACAATAAGTTTTGTTATGAAAATGTGTCATTTGGCAGGATTCATACCTGCCACCCCTAACAACATAAAGGAAGCCACTATTTGATCTGGACCACAAATGATTCCACAGTCTAATCGAAGTTAAATCAAGCCTTATAACACAAACTTTGAATTTACGTAAATAACCATCTCTGCTCTGAAAGTGTATCGTGACGTCAGCAAATGTTACAGAAAGTCCCAAAGATTAACAAAGTAGTTTTAACACTCAGCATATTTAGTTTATAACATTGAATATTATTTTTAATCAATACTCATTTGAGTAGATATTCTGTTTTTAATCAAACAGTATATGCTGGCCAATAGAAATAAGTATATAAATATACTATTTGATTAAAACGATATCTAATCAAATACAAGTATTGATTAAGAATAATGTTCAAACAAATGTATTAAATATGTTGGTTGCTAAAACCAATTCGTTCATCTTCTGTGTATGTGTGAGAGAACAATTAAATATTTACTCACTTTTGTTGGGGGAAAAGTTGAAATTAGTTCTGTAACTCCTTTTGTTTATTAAAGATTACATCACTTGAACTCTTCAGTTATTGAAAATCACCCGAAGATACCACTCATGGTAGAAACCTGGGTCGCATAATAACTCGTTTACAAATGGAAAATATATATGAAATTTGTGTATTTAGGCAGCAAATTTTTTTAGACATGACAGATTAAATAAATTGCAAACATTGCGTCTGCTTATTTTTAATAAAATCCGTTCATACTCACAGATCTTTCACGTATTATAATTGAAAGATTTCATAAATGAGCTGTAACGTTGACAGATGTTGTCATCATTCATTTCTCAATGTTCCCAAGTACTTTCGATCTCCTGAGATCATTTTCAGGGGTGTGAGTTGTGTTAACACAGTTTTGTGGTTATTTTTTGGTACTACAGCTCACACCCCTGAAAATGATCTTGGAAGGAGATTGAAAGTACATGGGAACATTGAGAAATGAATGATATCATGTTTCAATTATAATACGTGAAAGATTATCCATGAGTATGAATGGATTTTATTTAAAATAAGCAGACACAATGTTTGCAATTTGTTTAATCTGTCATATAAAGTCATCCACATACAAACCTGTTTCGCTCATCAGTGTGGCTAGACACATCCACTTGCTTCTGGCTGGGATCGAAACCTGACCGATTTGGTGTCAGTGAAATATATAGACACTTATATTTGAGTAGATAATTTTTTTTTTTTTTTTTTTTTTTTTGTAGTTAAACATTTTGCTGGCCTGAATAATTGAGGAATCTTATGAAAATGTTCTCTGGCTGCATTTGAATCTGCATTCCCTAGGGAAAACCATCTATTGATCTGACATGTATTTGACTGCTTAATGACTAAGGGCTTACAGTCAAGCAACAATCAAAATAATGCTTTTAAACCCCCCCCCCTTTTTTTTAGATTTCATATCTGCTCTATTTTTGTATCCTGTTGTAAACAAAGACTATTTATGAAATTTTACAAAGTGTATTAACTCCCGCATATTTTTAATTTATTTATTCAATAATCTAGGGGATGCAGGTTCAAATCCTGCCAGAGAATGCATATTTTTCTAATAAGATTTCTCTATTATTTAGGCTGGTTGATATAAATGAATATATGATTTAATTATTAAAAACACTCAAATATCAGTACCCATTAAAAATAATGTTTAAAAAAAATTGTGTGTGTAAAAAGCTTAAATGTTCATTAATCTTGTTTCTCCTTGAATTAAGTGAACATTTATTTTTAATTATGTAATCTCTAACAAATATACATCCTGTGGCAAGGCCTCTGATTGAAAGATTTAGAGGAGTGTGGGACCACTTCTTAACTACTTTGTTTCCAGATCCATCTTGATTTGAGGTGGGAGCACCAGTTAGGGTCACAGTTATTGGCAAATAGTGAATCTTCAAACTAAAATCAACAATTATTTTCTTTATCTTTTTTTTTTTTTTTTTGTAAAATGACAAAAATAAAGCAACTAAAAAAAGTATAAAAATACATTTTTGTACTGAAATTACCAGCAGTACATTATATCTACAACTTATAAAACTAAATTTTTTTTCTGTTTTCCTTGTTTGTTTATGTAAAAACATAAACTCTTATCTGTTTCCCCCTCTTATCTGTTTCCCCCTCTTATCTGTTTTTTCCTCTTATCTGTTTTTTCCTCTTATCTGTTTTTTCCTCTTATCTGTTTTTTCCTCTTATCTGTTTTTTCCTCTTATCTGTTTTTTCCTCTTATCTGTTTTTTCTGTTTTCCCCTTTTTTTCTGTTTTCCCCTTTTTTCTGTTTTCCCCTTTTTTTCTGTTTTCCCCTTTTTTTCTGTTTTCCCCTTTTTTTCTGTTTTCCCCTTTTTTCTGTTTTCCCTTTTTTTCTGTTTTCCCCTTTTTTTCTGTTTTCCCTTTTTTTTCTGTTTCCCCCTTTTTTCTGTTTTCCCCCTTTTTTTCTGTTTTCCCCCTTTTCTGTTTTTTCCCTTTGCTGTTTTTTCCCTTTTCTGTTTTTTCCTTTTCTGTTTTTCTCTCCTCTTTCTGTTTTTTTCTTTTTCTTTTTCTGTTTTTTCTGTTTTTTCCCTCCCTTTTTCTGTTTTTCCCTCCCTTTTTCTGTTTTTTCCCTCCCTTTTTCTGTTTTTTCTGTTTTTTTCTGTTTTTTCCCTCCCCTTTTCTGTTTTTTCCCTCCCTTTTTCTGTTTTTTTCCTCCCTTTTTCTGTTTTTTTTCCTCCCTTTTTCTGTTTTTTTTCCTCCCTTTTTCTGTTTTTTTTCCTCCCTTTTTCTGTTTTTTTTCCTCCCTTTTTTTTAAATTTTTTTTTTCATTTTTTTGATTTTTTTTTTTTTTTTTTTTTTTTTTCATTTTTCTGTTTTTTCTCCCTTTTTTCTGATTTTTTTTTTTTCATTTTTCTGTTTTTTTCTGTTTATTTTTTTCCTTTTCTTCTCTCTACCAATAAGACAATAAAACAAGTGCTAAATATTTCCTTATATCAAAACGTTTGTTGCTTATGAATAGCATTTCAGTACATACTGATCAATAAACCTACAATGAATGACTGTATTGAGCTGGTTTAACACGCTATCCATCCATCAAATCTTTTTTTTTTTTTTCTGTCAGTTTAAATTTGCACCTTTTTTTTTAAAATTTTTTCCTTGGGCCTTCTGAATGAGTCATCACATTGAACAGCCATCATTGCTGTCCATTCTGTTAAATATGGATTGTATAATAAAAGGAGGTTGACATCAATTTTCTTGTCCATCGCCAGGAAATGCGCCAGACTCTTGTTCTTGTCAGCGTATTCTGAGCATTAATGTTTAAATGAGTCTTCTGGATTATTTATCACCTCTAGGACTTCTTTCATTTATCGGCATTTGTCTTTTTTTTTTCCAAAATAACTTTCCCATCTTATTAAGAAGCCATTATTAATGTTTCCATGTGCATTGCAGTGCAGTGGTTATCAGCTTAGAATGAGAAATCGGGATTCTAGTTGAATTCCTTGCATTCACTTACACATAAATACCCTTGTTACGTGTTAAGTGTAACAAAAGGGAAAAAAAATGATTGACCAAAACTCAGAGATAAATCACAGACAAATATTTAATTTACAAAACACTAAATAAAATATTTACAAATATACAATTTTTGTTGCATTTAAAACAGTAAACATAGTTTACTACTGGCGACTGTTACAAGGGAAGGTAAGGTGTCAAATATCTTTACCCATTTAAGTTGGTGTAGAAGTTAAGTGCTATACTTTTTGGAAATCCTCAAATGAGTATGTAAAGAAATATTTTAAGTTTGGTCAATGAAAGAGTCAAAAATATTTACCCATATAGTTCCATGAGGTTCGCTTTCAGGTTTTAGTTGGACGGCAACTTCTTATAGATCCTTTTGGCTGGATATAAATCCTGAATCAAACTGGAGTTGATAACAGCAGACCCTGGTAACAACTGACTGTTCTCTGCCCAAAACCTAATTTTATAGGGGCTAACACCTAATTTGCATATTTCTAGAACTTTTAGAACTCTCTCGATTTTACTGGAACATTCTGGCATCTTCCAAACGTTCTACGACTATTTCCTGAATTAAAACTTTTTTGGAATAACACGTAGGACTCAATAGAATTGCTTACTATAACTTTTCATATTTTATTAATATTTTTTAATATATAAATGCATCCTCGTAACAACTCTAGGGCCATTCGTATCATATTTGATACAGTATTTCCCTATAAGGAAACATTTGGTATTCATTGACTGAGCAGTCAGTACTGCTTTCATTTGAAATTTATAAAATATTTCTCTTGAAATAATTTTTCAGGAAAATATTTCTTTCAAGGCTTGTTTTCATACTGTATCAAATATGATACGAATGGCCCTAGAGGGTTAAGGAAGGTATTAATCCATCTCTTCCCTCCAAAAAATCTTCTGCCCAGTTGTAAGCCAGTCTTTTTTCGAGGCACTCATGCCCAGACGTATCTCACATATGGCACTTACTATTTTCATTAGTTTTAGCTTTTTTTTTTAAAAATTTTTTTTTTTATAGTATGTTGCAGACTGAGCTTAGTATGTGTTCCATTAAAAAGGGACTGACAAGGTACTACGATTTGGGTTTTTTGTCTAATTTTTCTTGTGTTTCTATAAGTGTTTTCTGTTCTGTATAAAAACTGCCCTGATATGTCATTACATGCCTATCATAGTTCAATTAGGATCCATTTAACATGGTCACAATGTGCTGATTACTATATTTGGTAGCGGTGGGTGGTGGGGGGCACATCTTTGATAATAGCTGATAGAATAATTTGTTACACCTGGAAAAGGAACACTTCTGCAAACAGAAATTGAATCGTCTTCAGGTGATTTTTTTTTTTTTTTTTTTTATGCAAATCGCCTGAAGACACCAGTTATGGTAAAAACTGAGGTCTTGTAATAACTTGTTTACAAATAGAAAATATTCAAAAGTTCTACAATATAATTGTATTGAACACTTTTTAATACAAATGTGCATGGGTCTAACCTTATGACCAGAAAATAATTAAACTTTATATATATATATATATAAAGGACCAAATGCTTTTTCACTTTGTCATACTTTTTGTCCTCTCCCCACAATAATAAGGTATCCCCACATTACCATCGCAATGTTAGATCCTTCATTGATGAGATCTTGCCAAACGGGTGGATTTGATGGACAAAGAGGTTTTGTAGAATACCTATCGCTTTCACCAGACCTCACACTACTCTACGTTTTTATGAGGATACCTAAAAGACAAATTCTACACTAACATAAAGCAGCAATTGAATGAGAATGCATGCAAATACCAAACAAATTGTTTTGTGATGTTTGAGATTGTTGCTTTGTATTGTCAGCAATGTCTGGACCAAAACAGATGCCAGTTTGAAAATAGCCATTGACAAAAGCAATAATAATGTCTGTAGATTCTGTTTCATTTTGAAAATTATATATATTTTAATAAACACTGCCTTTACAATTAAAGTGTGTATACATTCTTTTTGGGGGGGTTTACAGCCTATCATGTTGAATACACCAGTTCTCGCTCGATCACTGAAGTTAAGCAACGTTGAGCCTCGTCAGTACTTAGATGGGTGACCGCTTGGGAATACTAGGTGCTGTGTGCATTGTGGTGCAGTGGATATTGGCTCGGAAAGAAAAATTGGTGAGCCGAGCTCGAATTCCAGTTGAATACCCTGTATTCACTTAAGCACTGGTACCCTTGGGAAAGGTATTAATCTGTCCCATCCCTCCAGTTATGGGTTAAATAACAAGGGTAGGACTTGGGGACCCTGCCCTTAAAAACAAATCCCAATGAATCTTGATACCCGAAAAGAAAACTTATATAAAAACAACAATAAATTGTTGAAAGAAAAAGGTATTACCAGCAATAAATAAATAAAATTTAGTTGGTAATAAATGACTTGCTGAGGTTGATATACCATAAAAAACAAAACAACCAACCAAAACATTTTTTGGACGCCCTGTATATTTATCTTGTTCTTCTTTTTCACGAACATGAATTTTCTTACCCATTAAGGGCACAATAAATAACATTTTCCTTCTAGACTGGTTGCCAACCAAGGCTATAGGGCCCAGTCTGTACTGCTATTTACCCATAGCTGAGATGGGTGGAAGAGATGCATGTATAGCTTTCTGAAGGTTATTTGTGTGTAAGTGAATGTTATGAGCTCGACTGGAATTCAAACTTAACTGTTACCCATTGCATCACTGTGCATCCATATTTCTTTCATTTAAATTTTTCCCTTTTGGAAACTACGGCAAACAGCAAATATCGACACACCACTTGTTTGGGAAGAACCTGGTTAAAGTATTTCAGGAATCAGTTTTCCAAAGATAACTTTGTTTAAATAAGTATTTTATGTTGGTATCACATATTGATGTAGACAATGAAAATTCTGTTTTTGAGGCATGATGCCAACAAGACTCCTTACAACTAAAGAACTTTTTCAGACAATCTTACAGAATAAAAAGTGGCAGTCTTCTGGAATTTTACAATCTTCGTCTCAATTCCAATTTTTCCTAAGTGCTCCTTTCTAGGTGTTCTCATTATTACAAGAATCACATCAACTGTCGTGTTACATAGCAATTTTTTAAAATTTTTTACTCCTAACCTAGATCTTGGTATTCAATCTTTACAGTTTCTTTGTAAACTCTTTTTCTATTTGGAATTAAGAAAAAAAAAAACATTTAACACTTTAATATTGAAGGCTGCCAATTTTTCATAACCAGGGTTGTATGTCTGTACGTACCTACCTACTTATGTTATAATCAATCAGTCAGTTAAGTGCCATATGTGATACATGCTTGGGTGATCATGTCTCTTTTGAGACATAACTTAGCAGAAGTTTTCTCTGTAGTAGGTTGCTATTTCTTTTACATTTGACTATCCTGCTATTCAACCCTTAGATAGAGGAAGAAGAGATGGATTTATACCTTTCCAAAGAGTATTTACGAGTAAGTGAAAGTAACAAATTCAACTGGAATTTGAACTTAGCTCTTTGATTTCTCATTTTGAGCTGATATCCATTGCATCACAATCTGAATGATTTCAGCCTGTCCTCTAGACTTTTTTAACAGAATAAGGTGTATTTATTTCGGATTGGAAGTTGTTTTAACTAAGTAAATTCTAATATCTCTTCTTTTTTTTTTATTTATATATATATATATATAATGTAAGCAGTATAGCCCAGTGTTGCCTGGGTGTAATGAAAGCTTTAAAACTAATCTATGGTCCTGGAGCTCAGACTCTTTGGACGTTAGCACAAAAGACTAAAAAGTTTCCAGTTAAAGCGAAACTGTAGACTGAAAGAAAAATGAATGGATGTAAGTCAAATTTTGATTTCCTGGTATCGATATCAAATAAGCTTTTCTCGCCGTAAACTGATTTTGAAGGCTAAATAAGTCCTCTGAGTAATTGGTATCCTGGCTGAGACTAAGAACTACAATTATACCTACTTCGAGCCAAACCCGAAGCAAAAACTAAAATAAAAGGGCTGAAAAAAATACATACAGGCAGATAAACAGACACACACAAACATATTGCCTTTTTATATATATAATTGATTTTCTGCACAATTGTAAGAACTGTAACCTTGAAATTTCTGAATATTGTTTCTTATGTCTGTGTCTATGAGTGTATCCAATTTGATTAAAATTGGACCACTCCTTCTATAACCTGATTCTTTTTTTTTCGATATTTATCAGGGGTACCTCAACACAAAACCTAGCTAAGAACACTCACAGATGCTTATAATACAACTGTGTAAATTTTCAAGAAAATCGGTTCAGCTATTTCAGAGTCTATAGGTAACAAACACACACACACACACACACACACACACACACATAAAGTTCCATTTATAAATAAGTTTAGATATTTATTTAAGAATATATTAAATATGGAATCATATTCTTTCATTGCAGCTAAAATCCAGATGACATTTAAATAGTGACACTGAATTTTATACAATTATTTTGGCCTTTGAGTTTTTTTCATAAATTTGGCTAGAAAGATTTTTTTTTTTCTTTTTTTTTTTTTTTTTAAAAAAAGAAAAATATTTCAGTAATTAAGTATAAAACTATTTCATGCATTTTACAAATTAATAAACACTCATTGGATTTTGTTAAAATATCTGTGATAAGTAAATTGACTTTTTCGAATATCAACCCACTTTGCTGTTTTCCAACCATTTTATCGATCATATACTTGTTAGGACTAAATAAATATGTAATTTTGCATGTGGTCAACGTCATTAGTAAATGAATGGAATTGATCATTAAGTAAGAATTTATGAAACTACTCTTGGGAAAACTGAACTTTAAAGTTTCCTTCCATGCAGATAATTATTTCATAGTACATACCATGATGATAGTCCCCTAGAAAGCAACACACTGCGCTTCCTTGGCTTCACTCTCTCAGCCGACCTCAAGTGGAGCGACTACATCGACTCTATAGGAAAGTTAGGAAAGTTAGATCACTCTGTCAGGCCAGAAAGTTTCTCTCGTAAAGAATCCATCAAGCCCATTTATAAAACTACCATTCGTTCATGCATCGAATACTGTTGCCATATTTGGTCGAGTGCTCTTGCTATCTCGAGGTTCTCTACAAAGTCCAAAGGACGATCTGTAATGCAATTGATACTGATTCAGCAGTTTGCTTTCAGTTATTTTCTCACCGGCATGATGAGGCTTCCCTCTGTCTTTTCTATAGCTTCTGCTCTGACAAGCGTTTTCTCCTTGGTGCCTGACCACATAAATTTAATCTTTCTACTAGATTGGCATCAACCGACAATTTTACCGACAAAATAATCAAATGTGACTGTCACTTCTACTCTAACAGCTTTTTTTCTCTCATACTTCCTATCTGTGGAACTCTCTTCCTTTGCTTCCCTGATAGCTACAATCTCCTAAAGTTTAAATGCAACGTCAATTGACCTCTTCTAAATCCTATCCACCTCTTATCTTTTTTTGGCACGCCTGTACTGTTTCTTCTCTCGCTGTAACCTCCTGTCTACCAGTGGCAGCCTTGCCTTACTTGGGGTGAAATGATTAAATCCTATCAGGGCATTGGTTATCATGATCTTCCACAAATTCCATTTTGTCTTCTGTGAATAACTTCTAGGAGGAAACACAATGAAATAGTTTTCCTGTGGTCGTCTCCAGTTTTGAATTTTTCTTTTTTTCTTCTTCTCTTAGACTAGCTGCTATCAAATGCTATAGAGCAAGGTTTACTTTACTGATAAACCCATGTTTTGTACAAACTTACAAGTCACATGAATGGATGACCTTGACCTACATATGGCAGCAAGTCCTCTGATCAGGAGATTCATGGTTTTGAGGAGTATGGAACCACTTCTTAATTACTGTTGTTCTAGGGTCCACTGTGATTTGAGGTGGTAGCACTTGTCAGGGTCCCAACTAAGGGCAAATAGTGAATACCAAAATCAAGCCAGTCAGTGATACATGCTTCGGTGATCATGTCCTTTTTCGATCCATGGCTGACTAGGCAGAAAATTTTCCTGCAGTTGCTATTTCTTTCTGTGGTAGACTGGTTGCCAACTAAGGCTATAGAACACAATCTATCCTGCTATTTAACCCATAGCTGGATTAATACCTTTCTTAGGGGTATTTGTGCATAAGTTTATTCAACTGAAATTTGAACTCTGATTTCTCATTCCAAGTGAATATCCATTGTATCACAAATGCACATCTGGGGACCCAGGATGATAGCACATCTGGGGACCCAGGAGGATAGCACTTGTTATAGTTATGGGCAAATAGTGAACCCCCAAAACAAAATCAACAGTGCATTTTATTTTAAATCCACATGTTTTTTTCACTTTCCTACAATATATATATATATATAATCTCATTACCAACAATGCATTTTATGGTTTCCAAACTTTTTCCATAAAAAAAAAATAACTTTACCATGAACATATAAAATTATAAAGGTATACTGCTAAGCAAAACCAACTAAGTATATAATTGTACATTTAAATTTTAATTTCCAAAGTATGAAAAACAAAACTTCTGATCATTAAGCCAGTAATTGAAGAAATTATGACTTTAAATGTTATTCTTAATCAACACTTATATTTGAGTCGGAGCTATGTTTATTAAATAGTATATTTATTTATTTTCACCTACTAGCTTGAAATTTTGAGAAATCTTAAAATTTTTACTCTCTGACACGATTCAAACGTGGGGTCAGGAAGGGAAAGTAAATTTTCTGAAAATCTGACAGTGGAACAAAAAGTTTTTGTGACATGCGTTTCGTCCTTTAGAACTTCATTGAACTAGCAATGTTTATATTGATGTGATTACACGTGCTTGAAGTGAGGGGGAATGCTGAAACTTTAGTTTTTTTTATATATATATATATATATATATAATGTTCATTAGCTTGTATATTCAAGAAATCTTAAAGAAACTGCTCTTCAGCAGGGATCAAACCTGTGTTCCTTTTTGTGAGCGCAGCCAGAAAGTCATCAGAGTCCAGCAAGTTACCCTCGTATTGTGCCAGTTACAAATTAGTGGATATCATAGAGAAACCAACTTATGAGGTTTTAAATAAAATTTTGCAACTGATTTGTTTTTATCCTGATGACATAACCCATTAAGGTTAAAGGAGCGCCACACTACCTCTATAGTGGGTGAATCCAAGGCAGAATAATTTTGATGTAGTCTGTTCCTCTTTAGGCTGTTTTTTTCCTTCAAGACTGGATGCCCCTCAAGGCAAGGTAACTTTGTTGTCCTTATTTAGCCCATAGCTGGGGGTAGATGATGATTTGCTTTCTTTTAATTTGAACTTAGCATGCCAATTCCAATATGTGCATCAATAACCTATGTAACTTGTTTTTTTTTTTGTTTTTTTTTCTTTTGTACTTTGACTAGCAGTATAGCCCAGCATTGCTGGGGTGTAATGAAAGCTTTAAAACTAAAACATGGTCCTGGAGCTCAGACTCTTTGGACGTTGGCACGAAACACTAAAAAGCAATAGTTGTTTCCAGTTAAAGCGAAACCGTAGACTGAAAGAAAAATAAATAGATGTAAGTCAAATTTTGATTTCCTGGTATCGATATCAAATAAGTTTTTTTTTTTTTTCATCATAAACTGAATTTTGAAGGCTAAATAAGTTCTCTGAGAAAATGGTATCCTGGCTGAGACTAAGAACTACAATTATACCTACTTAGAGCCAAACCCGAAGCATAAAAGGGCTGAAAAAAAAAAAAAATACAGACATACAGGCAGATAAACAGACACACACACAAACATCTTGCCTTTTATATATATATATATATATAATCAATTTTCTGCACTATTGTAAGAACTGCAACCTTGAAACTTCTGAATATCGTTTATGTCTTTGTCTATGAGTGTATCAAATTTGATTTTAAAATTGGACCACTCTTTCTACAACCCAATTTTTTTCAATTATCAATTTTCGATATTTATTGGGGGTGCCTCGGCACAAAACCTAGCTAAGAACACTCGCAGGCACTTATAGTACAACTGTGTAAATTTTCAAGAAAATCAGTTCAGCCGTTTCGGAGTCTATAGGTAATGGATACACACACACACACACACACACACACACACACACACACACACAGAATTCCATTTATAAATAAGTTTAGATAGATTTATTCAAATTATCATTCTCGTTTTTTGATTGCTTTCTCTCTCCCCATCATTTAGGGGGTGAAATGGATAAATTGTTATCTAAATGACCTAAATGACACCAAAATTAAAATAATGCTGACATCTCATTTTAAATGATATATTTACCAAAATTACACAAAAAATATCTTTAAATACGGAAAAGTAAATTTTTTAAAAATCGCCATTGGCTTCAACCACAGACTCCAGACAACTTCAGAATCTCTTGCATCTCTTCTGGACAGTCTCCTTGTTTAAGTTGGTGAATGCTGCCATAATCCTTGCCTTCAGTTAATCTTTGGTTTTACAAGGAGTTTTGTTGGTCTCTCGCTCAATTGCGTCCTACACTTAATAATCGAGGTTGTAGTCTGGGGAGTCATGTGCGCAGATGTAACGGGTGTTGTGGTTGCAGAAATTATCAAACTGCCATGAGTGGGTTCTCCTACTTGTGTGGCATGGTGCAGTCTTGTTGCCAGATATAAATAATGTCTTCCAGCCACCACTATTTTGATCCAGGGTGGCATTGTCTTCTCAAGGCACTTGATGTAGGCCTTCATGTTGAGTCTGAAGTCCTCATCAACAAATTCATTTTTTTTCTTATCAGAATGATCAAAGTGCGTTTTCCAAGTGACTGTATCTTTATAATCACCTTTTAGATTCATCCAACTCTTTCCATATCTTCTGTACTGTCCTCAGATCGACACCTAAACATTCTGAAATGTTTGTATTGGAGCTTCTGGCATGAATGCCAAGCAGTACAGCATACCATTTCTGGTGAAAGGAATTGTATCATGGTATTCGTTTTCTCACTGACAGTACCCAACTGACCCTACTATGCTGAAAGTATAAAATTAAAAATATAAAATTGGCGACAATTTACCCATCGCACCCTGTATAATCTTGTGTATTCTGACATTTTTCAGATGCCCATTTTTGACTGAAAGGGGACTAGTTTTGTCCTCGAGATGCCTTCTCTTCTAACTGCTGTGCAAAAAAATTGATGCAAGATGTTAACTTTCAGAGAAAATACTCAGGTTGTATTGGTTGAAATATTGTTTACAATAACTCTGTAGACAACCAAAGTTGTAAACAATAGTTTGGTTAAAATTATGACAATTCTTGATGACATGAATAAAACTGCCACACCCATGTTGTTTTTTATTTTTATTTTTTTCCTCCATGCCCCCTGTAATGGCAGGCATTTTATAAATGTACTTTAGAAAGGATTATAACTAAAGTGTTGAGTAATGATCGAAATATCAGTGACATTTTGGAGTAGATAGACTATCGCCCGGTTCGCACTCCACCCACATCTATTGAACAGGTGAAGAGGCTCATCCCTTGTTTCCTGTTTAGGATGCGGTTTCCGGCTTTCTCTTTTCCATTCTTTTTACCCTTACGTAACCCCCTGCGCATCAGTGGCGTTACCGCCTTGCTTGGGGTGATATGATTAAAAAAAAAAAAAATTGCTAAAGCATTTGCCTAAATTTGACTATCATGCATGTGCAAAAAGGTGTATGCTTGAGAGAAAGTAATTTTAACTCGTGCAGATTAAGGTCAGACTGTTCAAGCACGTAAAAAAAACTATTAAACTAGAAGTGTACCTCAAAAGAAAGAAAATATCTAAAGTTTAAAATTGCTTTTTTTTTTTTTTTTTTTTTTTTTTTTTTAAATAAAATTCTTACTTTGCTGTATTTCAAAACTGATTAGAATTTTTTTTTTAATCACTAAAAATTGCTGATTTGAGAGTCATTTTTAGCCATCTGTCATCACAACAATGTAATTCTCTATTAAAAAATCTTAAATATAAAATATACTTTTATGAAACTTCAAGGAATATTACCTGAATATTACCAAGACGGATGTGCGTTGTGGCGCAGTGGATATCGGCTCGGAACGAGAAATCAGGGAACCGAGTTCAAATTCCAGTTGAATTCCTTGCATTCACTTACGCGCAAATACCCTTGGGGAAAAGTATTAATCCATCTCTTCCCTCCAGTTATGGGTTAAATAATAGGACAGATTGGGTTCTACATCCTTGGTCGGCAACCAGTCTACCGCAGAAAGCAATGGCAACCTACTGTGGAATAATCTTCTGCCCAGTCAGTCATGTCTCTTTTGAGACATGATCACCCAAAGCGTGTATTGCACATGGCACTTGACTGACTGACTGACCTGGTTTAAAGTTTAATTAATCTGATTTGAGTGAAATTTAAGTCTAAAATATCACAGAAATGCATTTTTTAACACATTTGTTGTGGACCAGAATAGGTCCGGAAGAAAACACAACTCTGGTATTAGTGAAACAGAGATATATTTATAAAAAACAAGTAAGAGTATTACACATCAGATTGACTGCCAAGTGGAGACCAACTCAACTCCTCTGTAAATAGTCCCCCACTTGGGACATAGACTCCTGGTGTTTTATAATCATGAGAAGAGTTCATTATGGTGCAAAAGGGTAGCTCCCATAACAGTATTAAAAGCTTTGACAGCTTTATTGACAATGGAGAAATTTAATTGATTATTTTTTTTTCTCGGGTAGAGGTGTAGACATATCAGGAAAATGACTTGAGGATAAGGAATATAACATTAGCATTTTCATTTTTTTATTATATCATTTTTAACAACCCAGTAATCTTAAATAATTAGAAAAATATTCTCTATAATTTAATGTTTTATTGAATTGTTGGAACTTTGGCTTTAAATTTATTATAGTTACTGTTCTTATTTTCTGATAATGTCATGCATGGACATTTGCATTTACAAAAAATCAGCCCCTTTATTCTCATACAAAAAAAAAATCCGAATTCTCTTTAAAATACTAGTGGTGGTAGGGGGGCACTGAATTGTAATTGGCTTTTCCATTTATGATTAGTAAATATATTTTTTACTTAATAACAATATCACCTAACTACAAATTCAGAATTTTAAGATTTAAAATCTTATAAATTTTTCTTAATATTTTAAAAAAAAATTCTCGTAAAAATTCATTGTTCATTGAAAAAACAAACTCTTAAGGCAATAGTGTCCAATAATATCTTATTTATGAAAGTAATTAAAAACTTTTTCTAATAAAGATGACAAATTCTGTTTATAATTAATATACACATTAATTGGTGCAAAAATTAATTTTTCAATTTCATGAAAATTAATTGTGGAATAACAGATTAAAAAAATCTTTTACAAATCAATTTGTGAATAAATCCTAAAAGTTTCATAAAATCCAACAATTCCATTTTTGCAATTTTTTTTTTTTTTTTTTTTTTTTTTTTACTACAAAAAGACTAAAATTTCTTATACCAATTTATGATCACTTGCTGATGCAAAAAAAAAAAATTATGCAAAACTGAACATTTCTAAAAAGGATAAAAAATGATTTAATAAAAAAAAACCTTTGGCCTTTCTTGTAATAAGAATTTTGTGTGTTTTTTATTTTATTTATATATATATATATATATATATATATACCTACAAATATATTATTACTTCAGCATTATTTTCAGTGGATAGATTTGTTTGAGTAGGTGCTCCATTTACTTATTGAACTGTATATTTATTTTCATCTACCAACCAACAAGAAATCTTATTTAAGAAAAATATCTACTCTCTGGCATATCTTTCTTTTAATAAGATTGTTCAAATATACTGTTTAATAAACAGAGTATCTACTCAAATATTGGAATCCACTAAAAATAGCATTTAAGTAATAATAGTATTGTGTGTGTGTGTGTGACGTCAAATGCAATTATAATGGATATTTGTATTTGTGGTGAGTGACTTCATTCTTATTTTAAATGGCCCGTATTATGCCTATTGACCAGTGTGTTCAATAAATCTTAATGAAAATGTGATCTCCGCCAGGGATTGAACTTGCATGCCAGCTTGTAAGAGACGCCACCATTTGATCTGGTGTGATTTACCACTTGGAAACAGTGTGTCAAAGTTCAGCAAGGCTCTATTTTCCCTTTTAAGAGAAGCACCTTTCAATATTCAGATATTTTTCTCAACCATCTGCTTAGTTTCATATCTGAGACATCAACAAAGCAATTTCTAAAAGAATTAATGGATTTATTTTTAATCTGCCATTTTGTATTCAAACTTTGTTATTAACATGCATATTTTATTGCATTTTAACGTTTATAAAATTAATGCTCAGGGCAGGTCTATGTAACATGCTGTTTTATTTAATAAATAAAAACGGGACATCTATTTTAAATACAATTTTTTTTTTTTTTTTAATCATTTC
This sequence comes from Ascarosepion bandense, assembly GCA_037127315.1. Lineage (NCBI taxonomy): Eukaryota > Metazoa > Mollusca > Cephalopoda > Sepiida > Sepiidae > Ascarosepion > Ascarosepion bandense. The sequence continues at coordinate 3,414,383 of JBBBDQ010001336.1, forward strand.
ACCCCGGGCAAGGTGTAAATGCCACTGATGTGCGGGGAGGCTACATAACTGTAAGAAAATTAATTAGAGGAGGGAGAAGAGGATTACAAACCAATTAGAAAGAAGCAATAGAAAGATGAAAATGCAGGTGTAATGACAGTTGCAAGGAGGGAGAGAAAGGGAAGGGTATATGGGGTAGGGGAAGGGCTAGAGTCAAGTTGTTAGTCGATGAGTATTAACATTACATTTAAATTTCTGGAGGTAGCTGTCAGGAAAGCAAGAATATGTGAGCGAGTTCCACAGGCAGGAAGTGCGAGAGAAGAAGCTGCAGGAGTAGAATTGTTGTCTGCATTTGGCTTATCCATGAAATAAGAAGCAATAAAAATGATGGATTGAAAATAAATAATATATAGGTATTTACCCTACTCCCCCACTGAAGTGAGATGTGACACAAGGTCTCTTTTAATGTGGGGAGCCTGACCGTGTACAAACAGGCAAAGGAACAAAAATTCCCCAGTCTCCTCAACTGCTGGTTGAGCTGGCCCCAATGATGAGCACCTGGTCCACCCCTCTGCTGCAGTGGGGTGGCATGGCCGTGGGACACTGTTCCTCGAGACCAGGTATCTGCACAGTGTAATTTTTCTCTGATGCAACCCTGCCCTTGCAGACAGAGCTACAACTGAGCTGCTCTCTGTCTTCGAGGACAGACGCAACTGAGGGATGATTTTGGTACCCATCCGGCACAATATGTGCCAAATAAATATAAATAATATATATAGCCATCAATCCCTCTTCATCAGAAATGACTTAAGGTTTTTTTTTATTTTATTTTATTTTTTTTCCAAACCTTTTAACACTATGCATTATTAATACCACTTATTTTTCTACTGCATTCTTTCAAAATTTCTCTGTTGCAGTAACATTATTGTCAATCTCACTTAAAGGTGTTTTCTGTTGTCATAGCAGGATATGACAACACAACTATGAAATTCAAATTCATTGGCAGGATAAACTTTTTTTTTTTTTTTTTGTACAGCAAATGGAGTCACAAACAGTGATAAAGGTTAATTTTGTGTGTTTGTATAAGTATTTCATTTTCTTTTGGAGAAAAGTGGAAAAATGGTTCAAATGTTCTAAATATGAGTACTTTAAATTATTCTATTAGACATTTTCTAGAATATGTTTCTACAATGATGAAATGTTTCATTTTAGAAACACAGTCAACACATTGGTTATAGAAGTTTTATCTGCAACATATTTGGAGAAAATACTAATAGAGTAACATAAAAAAAAAAACTGAAAATAATGAAATAACTAATAATAAAAAAGAAACAGCCAACATCAACTATAAACATGGTCACAATGTGCTGACTGTGTTCAGAAAATAAAAAAAAGTATTATTGTCATTCTAGAAACGTATAAAAAAGAAAATATTCATTCAGTTAAAAAGAAAAATGAAAAACATCTTTGATAATGTCCAAAAAAAACCCCCAAAATATCCGAAATTTCTCAAATATATAGAATATTTGGACAGTTTTATACACTTTATTCACTTGATGTTCAGGAAAGAACTTACATAAACAGCAGAAAAATTAACTAAAAAGCTTAATCTTCTGTTGCCCGGTTCACACTCCTCCCACATCTATTGAACAGGTGTAGAGGCTCATCCCATGTTTCCTGTTCAGGAAGTGGTTGCCGGCTCTCTTTTTCTCCCGAGACCTCAGTATTGGTGCGTCTGCAATACCCCCCTCCTCCCGCGATGTGCATGGTCAGTGGCAATGTCTCTTCATTGTGAGGGCATGGGTTGGCAGTTTCTGTTTGCTGCTTCTGACTGGTAGTTAGGAGCCCTACCTCTCGCATAGTGTCAAGAGTGGCTGCTCTGATCAACAGTTGCATAATATCAGGATTCTTGCAGTGCCATGTCGCGAATTGATTATAAAAAAAAAACAAACCCAAAGCTCATATTAAAAATATCATTCGAAAGATGATGCTTAGATATTCTTTTTTTTTGATTATTTTTATTACATGTTATCAAAATGCAAAATATCATCAGAATAGAAATTGAACATTATTTTTTTTTATTTTTATTTATTTATTTATTTTTTCTTGACCTACTGGTTCTTTTTTAAGCATATTCACAACTTTCAGTTATCACTGACATTCTCTATTTGAAAGAATCTCATTGGTTTCAACTCTGAATCTAATATAAACTGTAAATTATGGTTTGACGAAGAGGATAGAATTCCATTTAAGTTCTGACTGGATTGATACTTAGTTTTCTGTCTGTACAGCATCTATCAATTTTGGGGTGTAACTAATTTGATGCTGGGGTTAGTGATTAAATTAAGAGGGCTTTCAACAGGTTCAAAGGTTCATCCTGAGAATTTTTATCAGTTGCCCTTGTAGCCTGTCTTCGGGAATTCTTAACTGACATTGAATTATCAGCCAGATATATTTAAAGGAAAAAAAAAATTACCTTCCTACTTCTGTATTCCTGCCTTTTTAGTTTTTCATTCTTGCTGTGTGTTTATCTACATTAGTTTTGATGGATATACATCTTCCATAAGTGTTATGGTGAAACACACCTATTCCTCAGATAATGGACTCTTTCCTATATTAAGAGTTAACAGGAAGTTCTTTAGAGTCTTATTTGAGTTCAGTAGAACTACTAGGCAGTTGATATTAGTCAGCAGTTAGCCAAATACCAAGGAGTCAGCTTTCAGTGGAAGATTACCAAGTTCCTAACATTTTGGGTATGTTAAGTCTATTAGCAACTGACATAGCACGATTATAACCTTCAGTGCAAAAACTACTCCACAACAATAAGGTTATGTATCTTTAATTTATTTGTTTGAACATTTTTAATGGATACTTGTATTTAAGTAGATATATTTTTTTAATAACTGTGTGTGTGTATGTAAGTATAGAAATAAATAAATACTATCCAAAAAATACATTTTTTTTTTTAGTAGTTTTTCCTATACCTAAGACAGTATACGTGGATCATCACTATATATAGTGTGTGTGTGATTTAAACATGTTAGATTAAATAAGTTGCAAACACTGTTTATTTTTTTTTTTTTGACATGTTATTTTCACTCATTTCTTAAGGTACCCAAGTACTTTCAACCTTTTTCTGAGGTCATCTTCAAGGGTGTGAGTTATGATTTTGATTGTAATATGTGAAAGATTATTCATGAATATGAACGCATTTTATTAAAGATAAGCAAACATAGTATTTGCAATTTATTTAATCTGACATGTTTAAAAGAAAATTTGCTGCCTAAATACACAAAATATATATCTGTCATGAGAAAATAAAAGGAGAAGTAGATTAAAACTCGCTGTTCAAGCATTTACTTTTATAAAGAGTGCTCGATATGAAGTAGAGCTTAATATTGTAATTTCTTTTATTACAATGGTTTGGTTTAAAAGGATTATATTACTGCACAAAAATGTTCATTTTTTAGTGAGTTCAGTTGACCTTCAAAATCTAACTTGCTTTTCGTCAGTCTTTTGGCTACAAAATTAAGTGGTACATTGTTTCTTAATCGAAAATGTAATATCAATGAGGAAAATCTTAATTGCATGATCATCTCTTGAATATGAATAGACAAGTCTGTTGCTTCTGGTTTTGGAAACGCTTTGCATTCTCAAATCAATCTGATTTAAAAATGCAAGCTTCTGACCTTGAAGTGGTTAAGAAACCTCTTGGGTACACTTGCACTGGTGTAGACTAATTAAATTTCTGACCATAAAGAGTTGGCTTTATGTCAAAGCTTGTCAGTCAAAAACAGTTTCGAGTCTTTATTACTTAATTAAATATTACGGGAGCTGCAGCTGACTGTTTAAATGAGATGCTTTTTTTTTTTTTTAAATAATGTGAATAAGAGATCTTGGAGTTGAACAATGTATTTATTGACTCCCTAGCAGTATACCCCAGCGTTGCTTGGGTGTAATAAAAGCTTTAAAACTAATCCATGGTCCTGGAGCTCAGACTCAGCTTAAAGAATATTTGTGTGAAATTTGGTGAGAATCGGATAAAAATCGTGGATTTGTATAAAGGACACGCACAGATAAACAGACACACACACACACACATTGCCTTTTTATATATATATATATATATATATATATAATAGATTTTCTGCACTATTGTAAGAACTGCAACCTTGAAACTTCTGAATATCGTTTCTTATGACTTTGTTTATGAGTGTATCAAATTTTATTAAAATTGGACCACTCCTTCTATAACCTGATATTTTCGATATTTATCGGGGGTACCTTGACACAAAACCTAGCTAAGAACACTCGCAGATGCTTATAGTACAACTGTGTAAATTTTCAAGAAAATTGGTTCAGCCGTTTCAGACTCTATAGGTAACGCGCACACAAACACACACACACAAAGTTCCATTTATAAATAAGTTGAGATACCTTGTTTAAAATCATTACTATCATGAAATCCATTCATTGAATATTGTTGTTGCCATATCTTGTCCGGTGCTCCTGCTATTCATTTCAAGGTTCTTGATAAAATCCAAAGAAGGATCTGCAATATAATCAATCTTGACTTGGCAGCCTGCTTTCAGTCGTTTTCTCACTGATGTGATGTGGTTTCCCTCTGTCTTTTCTACAAGTATTTTTATGGCAACTTCTCTGACAAGCATTTTTCCTCTGGTTCCTCAACCACATATATTTACTCATCCTACTAGATTGGCATCTAGGTCCCACCCTTTTACCATCAAAATAGTTAAATGTAACTGCCTCTTCTACTTTAACATTTTCTTTTCTTGCACTTCCCGTTTGTGGAACTCCCTTCCATATGCTTGCTTCCTTGATAGGTACAATCTCCATCAATGCAACATCAATTACCATCTTTTATCTACTTGATTCCACTCATCTCTTATCTTTTCTTTGACATCCCCAGTACCTTTTTTTTTTATTCTCTCAAAAAAAAAAAAAAAGAAATAATCTTTTAAAATGTAATGATTTTTTTTTATAATTTTATACTTACTTGTTTACTAGTTCTAGATAATAGGTCCTGTTTCAGAGGTTAAAAAAAAAAATGAAATTGTTACATTTAATTTTTGCAAATGCTTTCATAATTTCTTTTTCTCTTTAAGCTATTATAACATTATGAAAGATAAACACAGCAATTTTTTTATTTTATTTTTTAGTGTCCTTTTTCATTTTTCTATTAGTGCTTTCCATGGTATAGACCCCCCCCGCCAAGCCATGTGATTAAGAAAATTTGTTTTAACTTCTGTTCAGTGGATGAACTCAATGCCCTGAAATGTAGTCTACTTCTTCTTAGTGTGAGAAGCAGGTGAAAACAGACCCCAAGTTCTTTGAAATATATGCTGATAAATTAAAAACTGCATGATGAAAGGAATAGTCCTTTTTGTGATGTAACTTTTAATGGAACTTCATCTTCACCTCTAAAGAAACGAAGGAAGAAAAGCAACTCTAGCGTTTGTTATGAAGAACCACTTCAAATGACCTTCAGTTACAAGTGATAAGGTCAATGGGTTTCAGTATGTAATTACTCCAACTTTTACATCAATCAAGGTATTGATCTCCCTCCAGTGTTGTGATCAAAAGTTTACTTCCAACCAAAGGTAGATGAATACTTTTGATGGCTTGTGTTGGAAGATATTGTACAAGTGGCATCAACATTTTAGATGGGACTTCATGTAAATAATACCAGGGACGATAGGATATGGAGTGTTCCAGGAATATTGCCTTAGAAATTTAGACAGCAAATCACAATTAGAAAAAAAAATGCAGTTGGACTATTACAAGTATTCAAAAAGTTTTTTTTCATTAATTTCAATAAATATGTTCATTCGTTCATTTGGTTTTAGTTTGAAGATAAATGAGTTCAAGGCTTTGTAATAATTTGAATTCTAGTTAAATTTGCTTCATTCGCTTATGTACAAATACCTCTGGGATAGGTATTAATCCATCTCTTCTCTCTCCAGTTATGGGTTGTAGAACAAGACAGATTAGATTTTATAGCCTTGGTTGGCAACCAGTCTACTGTAGAAAGTAATTTCAACCTACTGCAAGAAAATCTGCCTAGTTAGTCAAGAGACAGGATTGCCCAAACATTTATCATGTATGGCACTTAACTGACTGACTGAATATAATAGTTGGAAACATGATTAAGGTTTCTACTGGACATAAAGTGGGGGATCAGTTTATTACTTCATAACAATAGAAAACTGATCCCCCATTCATTACTACTTAATAATATAATAAATCTCTTCCCCCTCTAGCTACGAGTCAAATATCAGGACCGATTGGGTTCTATAGACTTGGTGTGCAACCAGTCTACCGCAGAAAGCAACGGCAACCTACTGCAGGATAATCTTCTTCCCAGTCAGTCATGTCTCTTTCGAGACATGATCGCCCAAAGCGTGTATCACGTCTGGCACTTAACTGACTGACTGAATATAATAGTTGGAAACTAAGGAAAACTTATACCGGCGGGATCAGTTTTCTATTCTTATGAAGTAATAAACTGATCCCTCACTAATTACTACTTATTAATACAATGATATAATTGGATTCTATGACCTTGGTTGGCAACCAATCTACTGCAGAAAGTAATGGCAACCTACTGTAGAAAATTGTCTGCTTAGTCCGTCGAGATGTGATTGTGTGTGTATCATGTATGGCTTTTTTTTTTTTTTTTTTTTTTTTTGAGGGATTTACCAATGATTCATTTAAAAATCTTGTAGTCATTATCATTCCTTGTTGACAAATTAAACAAGCATAATTTCACAAAATTAGATGCATGTATGAGGAAGTCATTGATATTACAGAAAAAAGAATGCTTTTTGAATTTCTCATCCCAGGATTAATAAAGATTCAATGCAAGAGAATATATGGACTAAACATGAACTGCAAGTAAAACTGAATGCATGGCCATCAGCGAAAAGAGGAACCCAAAATGCTAACTACAGTTCGCGGATGCTAAATTCAAACAGGTGCAGAAACTTAAATACTTGGGAAGCCTTCTGACAGAGGATGGAAAGTGTGACACTGAGATCCGAAGGAATAATTTTTACAATTACGTGTCCTTAAAGATTCAAAGCAAAGGAAAGTGATAAGGACTAAACATGAACTGCAAGTAAAACTGAATGCATGGTCATCAGTAAAAAGAGGGACTTAAAATGCCAACTACAGGTTAAAGATACTAAAATCAAACAGGTACAGAAATTTAAATACTTGGGACTGAAGAAGGAAAGTGTGACACTGAGATCTGAAGGCATATTGGCATGACCAAAGACACATTTCAAAAACTTACCTGAGAGACAGGGAAGATTTTGTTGAAACAAAGAAAAAAAAAGTACTGGACTGAACATGTGAACAATGACAAGGTTTCGGAGAAAATGTAAATGAGAAGTAAGCTTAACCTTAAAATCGGGAAGAGGCTGCTGAGGTTTCTGGGACACGTAATGAGGAAAGAGGGCTTAGAGAATCTAATACTCATGGGGCAGATGCCCGATGAGTATTGGATTTTCACCATCCCAAGAGGGAAAGAGAGACAGGAAATTAATGCGAGACATGTTTGTTGGTCTTGAGCAAGTGAATGGCAGAGCAGGTTTTGGTAGATACAAAGAGGAAAAGTATTAAGAGTGACAAGGGATGCGGATAAGTGGAAGTCCATGATCGTCTAAGTCCCGAAAGTACATAGCACATAAAATCTCCAATGGATACTCTTTCTTTTTTTTTTTCTTTTTTTTTTTTTTTATTTATGCTTTTAACCTGTTTGAGTGTCAGATTACATTTCTGACTGTTCTTGTGTAGTTGTTATGGGGAAAACACACCTATTCCTCAGATAATGGACTCTCCCTCCTATATTAATAAGAGTTAACAGGAAGTTCTTGGGAGTTCTTTTAGAGTTTTATTGGAGTTCAGAAGAACTACTAAGCAGCTGATATTAGTCGGCAGTTAGCCAAATACTAAGGAGTCAGCTTTCAGAGGAAGATTACCAAGTTCCTAACCTTTTGGGTACGTTAAGTTGATTAGCAACCGACATAGCACGATTATAACCTTCAGTGCGAAAACTACTCCACAACATAAGTGTAAATAAGATTTTTGTTGATGTGTTACTGAGAAAAAGAAGTTAGCTTCATCTCTGTTGAAATGAAACTGAACCGTTAAGTGCTGTTCTGTTTCAGGTCTTTAACTATTTTGTTTTGAGGACACAATTTTTCCCAATGTTCAGGTTAGTCTGATCTAATAATTAATTCCATTAATATCGTTCCTAGATGAAGTTACATTTATAATGACTTTTAACTTGTCTAAAACCAGTATCTTTGGTTATATGCTGAATTTGGCTTCTGGTCCAATAGCACACAAGATGGAAACTAGCAAAATTTTTAGTTCTGTTTCTTCGAGCGAAACATTTCCTCAAATGTGCAGGCTAGTAGGTGAAATCTATGTGCCATGTCCTTTCAGGTTGTGGGCGATCATGGCCCTCCACGTTTCCCTATCCTTAGTGGCTTTTACCATGCTTTTTTTCCTGTTACTCGACCTAAACTCCGCTCTGCCATTCATCAAGTATGTTGTGTGTTGCTTTCCCCTGTCTTTCTCTCTTTCTGACCTGTGAGTATTGGGTTCTCTAAGCCCTCCTTCCTCATTACATGTTGCAGTTTTTTTGTTTTTTCCTGATGTTAAATATTAGTTTCCTTTTCGTTTCCATCCTCTCCAAAACCTCAATGTTCAGTCCATGGTATTCTCAGCATCCTTCTGTAGAACTACATTTGGTGGCTTAAAGTCTCTCCTTCATAAATACTATTTAAAACAAAAACTGGAGTGCCTACTCAAATATGAGTATCCACTAAAAATGTTTGAAGTAATGAGTGTCGAGATATATATCTCACAATTTTGTTGTCAGCAAAGTTAGTTGCTGTAGCATAATTTCGAATGATGTTGCAAAATGGATCATTCTGTTTGTAATTACTGTACATTTTTTTTGTAAAAAATATTAATGTTTTTGTTAGTGTTTATAGCTGTCATTGATTATGTTATGAAGAAAAGGTAATATGGCAGTCCAGTAAATAATTTGGGAAGTTGTTGTTAACAAGCATTTGTGTCAAAGAAGACGAATTCTTGTATGCTCTCCTGAGTAAATTTTTAAATTAAAGTTTCGATAGGTTTTGACAACTGGAATTGCATTTTAATTGCTGTTGATCCCAGATCCACCCTAACCCAAGGTGGTAGCACCTGTTAGGGTCCCAGCCATGGGTAAATAGTTAACCTAAAACTGAGATCAATACACTATGAAAGCATAAAAATAGATTTTTTTTTATAGTATTAATACCAACTATACATTTTTGGAAGAAAAAAAATAAAAATTCAGTAATGCATTTGATGCTCAAAAAAAAAAAATCCTCTTTACAAAAGTACATCAATGAAACCTGATCTACAAACAGATTTCTTATGAATTCATATTCTTATGAACTATCCTAAAAATTTTGTCAGCATTTAAATAACCTATTGAGGTTGATATGCCATAAACCAAACTATTTCATTTAAAGAAAAAAAAAAAAATTTATTTTAAGGAAAATTAACTTATTCATCTCTTGTTCCATTTTTATGCAATGACATGACTATCTTGATGCGTGGTTGGCTGGTCAGTGTATTGCCTTCAGCAGTTTTGATGTCGTTTAAATCCTATCTGAGATTTTACTATGGTTCCATGTTTATAAAATTTACAAAAACTCCAAAGAAAATTGCATAGTTCCTTTCTACATATTCACCATAATTGATATTTAATATAACTACTTGGCTTTTCTGCAAGTATAGACTGTTTAACCAAGTTCCTCTCTTTCTTTCTGATGTCAGGAAGATGAATGCCATAGCATTTTCTACCCCCAGGAAGTCTTTTGGCTTCTCTCAAAGCATTTGCTAGTTTGACTATCATTTTTTAATTCATTAAAATTGATTTTTGCCGTTGCCACCTGCTTACTGGATGGTATTTCCTCTCTGAAGCTCCCCCCTCACTTGATTTACAATAAAAGTAAGTGTTGTATATAAATATTTGTATGAAATTTAGATATTAAGGTTATTTTTAAATTTTTATTTAAAAAAATAATTTTTTTCAATATTTAAAAAAAAATAATTGGTATATTGATGTAATGTTTCATCCTTTTAGAACGATATTGAACTAAAAGGATGTTTATGTTGATGCAATTGCACATACGCAAGAAGGAGAGGGAATGCTGAAATTTAAATTTAAATTTTTAAAGACTAACCAAACATTTAAAAAAAAAAAAAAAAAAAAAATTAATTTCAGCTTACGTCTTTCCTTCATGCACATATATATGCACATTAACATAAATATCCCTTTAGTTTGATGACACCCTAAACAGCAACCTTTTTTTTTTTTTTTTTTTTTTTTTTTTGTCATTGAATTTTCGAAAACGAAGGTAATTGACAAACATTTTGGTGCCTTATTTGACCTTTTAACCACTCAGGCAGGTGTTACTTCAATTTTTTTTTTTTTTTTTTTTTTTTTTTTCCTGAAATTCTTGGGGTGATGCATTACCATGTACATGCAAACTATTTCACAAGAGAAAACTGGTTAGGAACCAAGACCTTACAGAGTGACACTAGCATCATCTAACAGAGACAGTGCTACCCCCTGTGATGGACAAGTTCAAATACTCAAAAATTAACATGACTACTTATGTGCAAATACCCTTGGGAAAGGTATTAATCCGTCTCTTCCCTCCAGTTATGGGTTAAATAACAGGACAGATTGGGTTCTATAGCCTTGGTCGGCAACCCACTGCGGGATAATCTTCTGCCCAGTCAGTCATGTCTCGAAAGAGACATGATCGCCCAAGCGTGTATCACGTATGGCACTTGACTGACTGACTTGGGCAGAATAACGATAGAAGAAAAAAATCTGATTTAAAGTCTAAAAGAAAGCAGACTTTGTACCACATCTCTTCAGTACATAGATCATGGCTCTCCATCTTGTTCTTTGTAACTCTTAATAAATTTTGTCTTCTCCTGAACCCTGTTCTACGATTTATCTATTGAAGCCCTTATGCACTGCTTTCCTCTGTCCCTTAATATGCCTTGTGAGTATTAGATTTTCCAAACTCTCCTTCCTTATTACATTCTTCAAAATTTAAACTGCCTCTTCTTGATGTTAAATATAAGTTTCCTTTCTGTTTGCATTTTCTCTAAAACCTCATCATTGCTTGCATGTTCCGTTCATGTTATCTTCAGCATGTTTGCTGTAGAAGAACATTCTGTTTCTTAAAGTCTCTCCGTCTTTAAGATTGTCCAATATTCACTGCCATATATGAAGACAGATATTGCATAACAGTTCAGCACTCTTTCTTTTTCCTTTTTTTTTTTTTTTTTTTTTTGGGTCTGTCTGTTAATACTCTGTTCAGCTTTAATAGCAAACATGGAAAGGAAACTACAAATGCTCCTGCAGATGGTAACAAGGGAAAGTGAGAAAAAAGGACTAAATATAAACTACAAAAAATCAATGCGTCGTTATCAGCAAAAGGATGAGCCCAAAATGTAAATTACAAATCGGGGATACGCAAACCAAACAAGTAAAAAAATTTTTTAAATATCTGGGACGTATTCAAACAGGATGGAAAGTGTGACACTGATACCATCCGCCCGTGCATTGAACGCTGCTGCCATATATGGTCAGATGCTCCCGCTATCTGCTTAGGTGTCCTTGACGAAATCCAATGGAGAATCTCTAATGTGATCCATCCCGACTTGGCAGCTTGGATACAGTCACTTTCTCACCGACGCAGTGTGGCTTCTCTGTGTCTCTTCTACAAATACTTTCACGGCGACTGCTCCAATGAACTTAGCTCTCAAGGTGCCCCCTATATATGAATTTACTCGAGCCACAAGATTAGCGACTAGGTCCCACCTTTTTACTGTGAAACCAATAAATTGTAAATGCAAATTCTACTCCATCAGCTTCTTTTCTCGCACTTCCTGCCTGTGGAATTCCCTTCCATTTACTTGCTTTCCCTGACAGCTACAATCTCCAAGAATTTGAATGTAAAGTCAATAGTCATCTCTTATCTCACTAACTCATGTTCCTTTTTTTTTTGTCCACTCCACTCTCATCAGTATTCTCATCCTTCTCTTACCCACTTCCTGACATCCTTTATAACCTGTCACTCTTTCTCATAACTTTCCTCCTATGTAACACCTTACAAAACAGTGGCAGTAAAATGCTTTGCTTGGGGCGATATGATTATAAAAAACAAATTTTTATACTATTATGTGGATATGAAGTGGGGGATCAATTCTACATTACACTCAATATATAAATTAAATCCCTCACTTTATGACCACAGTCATCCTTCTCTCATGCTCCTTTCTCCTTCCACTCCACTCTCATCAGTATTCTCATCCTTCTCTTACCCACTTCCTGACACCCCCTATAACCTGTCACTCTTTCTCAATTTTCCTCCTATGTAACCCCTTACAAAACAGTGGCAGTAAAATGCTTTGCTTGGAGTGATATGATTATTAAAAAAAATATCCAAATATGTATTGGTGTAGTCAAAAATGCATTCCAATGAAAACTGTCACAAATCCTGAATAACAAGGACCATTTTGCATAAGTATAGACTGTTGCATCAATATTATTTCTAGCTGACACATAGTCTCTCTCTAAGATTCATAAAAATTAGTATTCTGCTGAGAACTAAATGTGGTGGACAAAATAATGGAAACACTTTGTACCATAATAGCATAATGTAAAAAAAATTAAATTATCAAAAGCTTGTCTATTTTGAAGTCAGTTTTTTTTAATCATATCACCCCGAGCAAGGCGGTAATGCCACCGATGTGCAGGGGGCTACGTAAGAGTAAGAAGATTGGAAAAGAGAAAACCGGAAACCACATCCTAAACAGGGAACAAGGGATGAGCCTCTTCACCTGTTCAATAGACGTGGGTGGAGTGTGAACCGGGCGATAGTTTAGTCTATCTACTTCAATCCAATTTTTTTACTCTTTTTTTTTCTTTTCCAATTGGAGTAGATAGACTTAATTATCGCCCGGTTCACACTCCACCCACGTCTATTGAACAGGTGAAGAGGCTCGTCCCTGTTCCCTGATTAGGATGTGGTTTCCGGTTTTCTCTTTTCCAAATCTTCGATTTAATATTAGTAATACTCCATTTATTTTTTTTTCTAAAGTTATTTTTTTGACAGATATTATTGAAATAAAGTTTATTAAAATCAACAGTCAGGACTTAAATGAATTTTAAGTGATCAACTTCACCCTATGGTTCAGGAATTGTTTCTGGAGGGAAATGTCATCTTACAGGATGATAATGCTTCTATTCATACTGATAAAATTGTAGTTGAAGAGTATGAGGAACATTCTTGTGAAGTAGAACATCTTATCTGGCCACCACAGTCCCCAGATCTTGACATCATTGAACATTTATAGTTCTTTTTAGAAAAACAAGTGAGGAGCCAATATTCTCCACCATCATCATTGAAAGAATTGGCGACTGTTTTAGCGGAAGAATAGATAGAAACAATTCAAGCTTTTTACAATTTGATCCTAAGCAGAATCGAAGTTGTAATGACTACTAAATGCAGTCTTATTCTATAAATTTCAAGGCGTTTCCATTATTTTGTTCATCCCCTGTATATCAAACTTTTTTTTTTGTAGTAGTAGTAGTATCAGTGTTATTGATAGATGCATGGTAGAGTGGGTAGATGTCAAGCATTCAATCATGATACCCTGATCTGAATCTCACCCCTGTTGATTTGGTGACTTGATAATACTGGCCTGGGGCAAATCTCGTAATGAGAATTTCTCACAGAAACCATACTGTCTTGGATGTCTTTTTTTCGTCTTTCCTTGCAATTAAAACAGGTTTATTATTTATCAGGTATTAGTGGAGCATAACATATGTGCTACTAAAGAACAAGAATTATAATATTAAAGAAAGAAATAATTGCCATTCTTTGAAATAAAATTCAAGAACGTAAATCAGTCTGTAGAATTTATTGACGAAATGGAAATAAACAATACTTTAACTTTTGTAGATATCCTGTTACACCATGTTAATAATAACCTAAAGCTTTGTGTTCATCACAAACCAACTAATAAAAATGATCTAAATTCTATTCCCAATCATAACAGGAAAATCCAGAATCATTGGATTCTATTATCTCTTTTTTTTTTTTTTTTTTAATCATCTCACCCCAAGCAAGGCATTCAACTGCCACTATTGCGCATGGGGCTACATAGGGGAAGGTAAAGAGAAGGAGTGGTTAGACATAGGGAATGACAGGAGGAAGGTGACAGATGAGTAAGGATACCGAGGATGAGGGTTGGGCAGATGGGAAGAGTGTTTGATAGAATGGGAGCAGGTTAGTGTGTTAGGAGGTGTCTATTGACCTTACATTTAAACTCCTGGAGATTGTAGCCGTCGGGGAAGCAATCGTGTGGAAGGGAATTCCACAGTCGGGAAGTGCGAGGAAAGAAACTGTTGGAGTAGAAGTTGCAGTTGCATTTTATCGGTTTCACTGTAAAAGGGTGGGATCTAGTTGCTAATCTAGTATCTCGTGCAAATTCGTATTTAGGGGGCACCAGTGATCTAAGTTCATCGGAGCAGAGGCCGTGAAAGTATTTATAGAAGAAATTTAAGAATTAAGAATTTAAGTGCACTTAGAATTTGTAGCCCACAGTATTCACATTAAGAGGAGATATACATTTAAAATACTCTTAAGCTCCCCAGTACCCTAATTAATTCGCATTCAATGTGAAACAAGTTGGTCGACTGCTGGGTTGAGGGCTACCCAAAGGCTCCCTTTTCCTTTGCTGCTACCTTGGGGTAGCAACTTATCTCTGGATTTCTTCACTTCCTTGATCCTTCTCTTTGTTTTTTGTTTTAAATTGTATCACCCCGAGCAAGTCAGTAATGCCACTGATGTGCAAGGGGCTACGTAATAGTGAGAAGATTGGAAAAGAGAAAGCCGGAAACCACATCCTAAACAGGGAACAAGGGATGAGCCTCTTAACCTGTTCAATAGACATGGGTGTTGAGTGCTAAGCAGATAGGTGTCAAGTATCATTTTTTAGGATCAACTCTGGAATCGTGGGCGAGCACTCTACCATTGCGCTATGGTTGGTGTGAAACAAAAGTCTTATAAAATATTTTCAAACTAGAAAATTGGTCCTTTTGAAAAAAAAAAAAATCTTATGAATATATTACTTTACCAACCAAATCTATTACAACCACAATTGAAAAGAATTTATCTAAATTCAACATGAAATTTATCACACATCAAAGAAACCTCATAGGATTTACATATAAAATTATATGAACACAGAGATCTCTTATAAAACAACCAACTAAATATATTAGTTGGTCACTGTCTGACCATAAGTTTGATTTTTTTTTTTTTTTTTTTTTTTTTTTAAAGCTATACTAATTAAGAGAAACAATTTACTATGATTTAAATGTATAGAAAGTGCTTTAATCGCTAGATTATCTACAGTAAATTTGTATCTAGGTTCTGACATTTCACCTTTCTTGGCAAACCTATTATTGCAGTGTTTGATATTTAATAAACTTGATGGAAACAAATCTAAATTAAATCTGCTTCACTATATAGCCAAAAAACGTATTTAAAAAAAAAAAACGTATTAAAAAAAATTTCAAAAGTGTCACCTTTTCGGCATAGGCGTGCATAGTTAGATCAATTTAGTTCGAGGAAGTCCTAAATGACGCAACATGTTGCACAAAACTTTTTTTTTCACTTTGAAATAGTTTTTCTTTTTTCTCTCTCTCTCCTCCCCATCTCCTCCTTTCTCCTTGTTCCCTCTCTCTCTCGAAATTATTTTTGATAGATCAAAATTTATATATTGTTTTTTCTATTATATAGTGTGTTATTGAATATCATCTCTGCTTAAGCCAATCATATTAGAAACTGAAACTAAACCGCTTTCTGTGTTGGGTGTGGCTAAAAAAAAAAAACAGCTGTTTGGGTCTGTCTTCTGTCACCCTGTATTGATTGCAGCAGCTTGACTTTCTGTCTATACATTTATTTTTAATGTCTTTTTATATACTTGTCAATTTACCTGTGTACCAATCTGCCCACACTCAGTTTACGAGTGATTGATTGAGCCTCTTAATGTCGACTAGATCAATGGCCATAATATGTTTTGTTTTAATAAAAAAAATCATAATTGCTTTATCGCAAAGTCACTCTGATAAAGTAATCTGGGCTTACGTGTGTTGTGGTGTAGTGGATATCGACTCAGAACGATAAATTGGAGCCAAGTTCGAATTCCAGTTAAATTCCGTGCATTCACTTACGCACAAATACCCTTGGGAAAGGTATTGTCTTCAGTTATGGGTTAAATAACAGGACAGATTGGGTTCTCTAGTTTTGGCTGGCAACCAGTCTACTGTAAAAAGCAATGGCAGCCTACTGTGGGATAATTTTCTGCTCAGTCAGTTATGTCTCTTTCAAGACATGATCACCCAAAGTGTCTATCACATGTGGCACTTAACTGACTGACTGAATATAATAGTTGAAAACATGTTTAAGGATTCTACTGGACAGAAAATGGGGGATCAGTTTTATATTATTATGAAGTGATAAAATGATCCCCCCACTAATTACTGCATAATAATATAACACCTATTCCTCTAGCTATGAGTCAAATAACAGATTGGGTTCTATAGCCTTGGCTGGCAACCTACTGCAGGATAATCTTCTGCCCAGTCAGTTATGTATCTTTCGAGACATGATCACCCAAAGTGTTTATCCTGTATGGCACTTAACTGGCTGATTTAGATCAAGTTATTGAAATTCATCTTTGGCTCTTTTGAGGCACAGTGGATAGTGGCTCAGGTTGGGCAATTAGTGCAGGGTTCAAATTTTAGTTGAGTTCTGTTGGATGCAAATAACCTTGGGAAAGGTATGAATCCATCTTTTCTCCACCTACTTATGGGTAAATAGCAAAGCTTGATGCTATACCTTTGAAGGGTAATCTAAGAGAAAGAAAACTCTCAGTTCAAGTCTTAAGGTTTTGGTTAAAACACTGGTTCCTGTAGGTCAAGCAATGTCGAGCCTTGTCAGTACTTAGATGGGTGACTGCTTGGCTGTGTCAGTTGTTTTCTGAAGAAAATTCATTTAGTATAAAAAACAAAAAAAAAAGGATTGTTTAAAATCTTTTGTAATTTGCTTCAAGCATTGTGTATATTAGGTGTATGGGTAAGTTTTGAAGGCTATCACAATGCGTTTAGGAAAATAAAGGAATGTAAAGAAGGCGTTGGGTATTACCTATTTATTATTCATTAATATTTCGAGATCAAAATCTCATCTTCAGAATGGTAGGAGAGCTTGATTTCACATCCGCTCGTGGACTGTGCCTTTTGATGAATGGTCATCTTTTTCTATTACTGTTGTCGTTAATTGTAAGTGTGTGTGTGTGTGTGTGTGTGTTTTGACTGCTAGTAGGATTTGGCTTTTTCGCCTCTTTGTTAAAGTGATAGTGGGTGCTGTTTTACGGTCTGATATGTCTGCTTTAATTTATGGTTTATATATGTGCGCGTCGAGGATTTGGCATTACCCAGATTAACAAAATTAAATTTATTATTTACGCTATTTACGTTGTTTACAATTCCTTGCATTCACTTAAGCACAAATACCCTTGGGAAAGATATTAGTCTGTCTCTTCCCTCCAGTTATGGGTTAAATAATAGAACTGATTGGGCTCTATAGCCTTGGCTGGCAACTAGTCTATTGCAGAAAGCAATGGCAACCTACTGCAGGATGATCTTCTGCCCAGTCAGTCATGTCTCTTTTGAGACATGATCACCCAAAGCATGTATCACGTATGGCACTTCACTGACTGACATTGTTTGGACTAATGTCCCCATCTTTAGTCACATTCACAACGTTTTGGCGACTGTACATTCTGTGTCTTTTTCAGGTAATATGTGCTTGAATTTCAAACCGAACCCTTTATTGAGTCCATTGGGTAGATTGTTCTAATTCCACATGCTGTGTCTCTTCTGGATATCTGTTTTAGTTTGCTTTGATATCTCTGCTGAGGTTAGAACATATGGTCCAGTGGATAAAAGCATTGGTTGATTGATCCTTGAGTTCAACCCCTGGGTTAAGCAGACAGCGGGGGTGGGGATAAAATAAATAGTCTGAACTGTGTAAATAGTTACAATACCGCAACTAATATAGAAATATAGACAGATAATTTATTTACATTATTCAGACTGTTGTTCTCCTCTTTATTGCCATGTTTACAACGTTTCAGCCATTGTAAACTCTGGCCTTCTTCAGGTGCTAGGAATTACGAACTGAAATCTTTATTTCGATCACTGGAGTGGATTGTTCTTGTTTCATGTTCAATGCTACTTCTGGATACCATGTACTTATCCCCCTTTAACTTTGTTTGCCACTACTGTAGCCAGGTATTGAACTCGCAACTCTTTAGTTCAAGTCACTGAAACTAACTGATGTCTTTATCCACTGGGCCATGTGTCCTTGGAATTGAGTTTAAGGGAGATAACTACATGGCATCTGGAAGAAGGATTGCATATGGAATGAGAACAATCTACCCCAGTGATCGAAATAAAGGATTTGGTTTGAAATTCCTAGCACCTGAAGATGGCCGGAGTTTACAACAGCTGAAATGTAAACATCGCATGCAGTAAACATGAGGACAACAGTTTGAACAATATAAATACTACCTTATCTCAGAAGTATAAACAAATATTAAATTTGTCGTAAATAACAATGAGGGGAAGTAAAAGTAATGAGATGTTTAGCTCTTAAAATTCAGAAACTAAATGTGTTTAGTGAGTATTTATTCATATGCCCACTTGTGCAGAATAACGTGAAGGTGGGATTTAGTAACTGTATAGAAATTGCTCAAACACATCGCTGCTTCCCTTTTTAGGGGACACCTCTGTAATCTTTCCATACTACTGCTCCCTCTATACAGGGCCCAAGAGCCACTAAAGGTAGTGTTACTGTGCAGGTGGTTATGTGAACAGTAAAGGTAAAGAGCAAAGTTGATGTGAAAGATAGCTGTTAACCCTAGACATGAAGGATAAGAGATTAATGGGATTTAAGGAGATAGAAGATGGCACTTGACATTGCACTTAAACTTTTGGAGATTGTAGCTATCAGGGAAGCAAGTAAACTGAATTCATTTCCACAGGCAGGAAGTGTGATAAAAGAAACTGTTAGAGTAGAAGAGACAGTCACATTTAACTATTTCAACGGTAAAAGTGTGGGACCTAGATGTCAATCTAGTAGCACATGTAAAATCATGGGGGCCGGTGGACCAGGGAAAGAAGCTCATTAGAGCAGTTGCCATAAAAACATTTGTTAAAAAATAAGTCGGAGGGAAGCTGCATCATGTCATATGTGTGCAGGGTAATGGTAATGGGACATTATTAGTATTTTACTAAATAAGCTGCACAAATCGTTGAATAAAAACCTTGAAATAGAGTTAAGTTCATATTTGTGTGTGATTTGTTTTTAAATCTATAGTTTTACTAGCAGTATAGCCCAGCGTTGCTCGGGTGTAATGAAAGCTTTAAAACTAAACATGGTCCTGGGGCTCAGACTCTTTGGACGTTGGCACGAAAGACTAAAAAGCAATAGTTGTTTCCAGTTAAAGCGAAACCGTAGACTGAAAGAAAAATGAATGGATGTAAGTTAAATTTTGATTTCCTGGTATCGATATCAAATAAATTTTTTTTTTGTCTTAAACTGAATTTTGAAGGCTAAATAAGTCCTCTGAGTAAATGGTATCATGGCTGAGACTAAGAACTACAATTATACCTACTTAGAGCCAAACCCGAAACTAAAATAAAAGGGCTGAAAAAAATACAGGCAGATAAACACACACACACACACACACACACACACAAACATCTTGCGTTTTTATATATATATATATATATATATATATATTTAGTATATCGAGGCAGCAAGTAATTTTCTAGACATATGCTATTAAATATAAGAGACAATGAATGTCTATTATGTTTAATCATGAGCCGTTCTAAACGTTGTATTTTTGCTTTAATTTCAGTTGAAAATAAAGACAAAAATTCTCCAACATTTGGATAATTTTTGTCTTTATTTTCAACTGAAATTAAAGCAAAAATACGACGTTTAGAATGGCTCATGATTAAACATAATAGACATTCATTGTCTCTTATATTTAATAGCATATGTCTAGAAAATATATATATATATATATATATATATATATATATATATATAATTTTCTGCACTATTGTAAGAACTGCAACCTTGAAACTTCTGAATATCGTTTCTTATGTCTTTGTCTAGGAGTGTATCAAATTTGATTTTAAAATCGTACCACTCCTTCTACAACCCGACTTTTTTTTTTTTTTTCAATTATCGATTTTCGATATTTACTGGGGGTACCTCGACACAAAACCTAGCTAAGAACACTCACAGATGCTTATAGTACAACTGTTAATTTTCAAGAAAATCGGTTCAGCTGTTTCTGAGTTTATAGGTAACAGACACACACACACAAAGTTCCATTGATAAATTTAGATTAGATCTCAACATTTAAATGAATAACCTTTAAAAATTTTGCTAAGTGTGCCATGATATTTCAATTTCCTTCTGCTTAATGTGTGTGTTGAGTTGTGATAGTTTTTGGCACCAAAATTTTATTTCTATTTTCTTTTTTTTTTTTTACTAATAAAAGGTACTTTTGGCAAGCAAAATTTTTATCACAAAGCGTTTGATATCGGAGTGGAGATAAGCATTGATAGTTTAGTTCAAATAATTTGTCCCTTTAACTGAGCAGGTTTGTGCTAAGTTTGAAGTTTCATGAGGGCACCATTATATCTTTACTCATCAAAAAAAAAAAACAAAAAACCACAGCCCCCCCCCCCCCCAATATGCTTAAATATCTCTTCTTTTTTTTTTTTTTTTTTTTTTTTTTAATTTTTATTTTAAATCACTTACAATAAAAATATTTTAATAATATAATTTGTAATGAGCACTTAAAAAGTAAATGCTGCAGCTGTGGATTTTTAGTTCATTTATTCTTACTCAAGGATGTGCGTTGTGGTACGGTGGATATCGGCTTGGAAAGAGAAGTCGGGAAACCGAGTTCGAATTCCAGTTGTAATCCATTGTATTCACTTACACGCAAATACCCTTGGGAAAGGTATTAATCTGTCTCTTCCCTCCAGTTATAGGTTAAATAACAGGACAGATTGGGTTCTATAGCCTTGGTCGGCAACCAGTCTACCGCAGAAAGCAATGGCAAACTACTGCGGGATAATCTTCTGCCCAGTCAGTCATGTCTCTTTTGAGACATGATCGCCCAAGCGTGTATCACGTATGGCACTTAACTGACTGATTCTTACTCAGATATAGATAAAATAAAAAATACTTGAGAAACAAAAACAACAAAATATGAATTTATTGTATGGTAGCCAACATTGTTTTGGTTCTTATAACCATAATCAGGGCTTATACTTAATATTGTGAAGTTTTTTTTGTTATGACCTGTGAATAGATTTAGTAATGTGATAAAAAAATTAAAATTTTAAGGCTGTTTGAAATTAACAGCACACATAAACATCAACAAAACATAAATAATTACAGCAATATTTAGAAAAACATAAATACAACTTAACAAAACAAATACAGAAGCATCAGCAAACTATTTAAATTTCACATCGACAGCTTTTTCAAATAACAAAATGTTATAAATTTTTCATGAATGACGTCATAGTTTACTGCAATTCTTTGAAACAGCCTTAAAAAATTCAAGTTTTTATCACATTTCTTAATCTATTTACAGGCCCTAATAGCAAAAAAAAAAAATAAATAAAACCTCACAATAGTAAATAAGCCTTGATGATGGCTATAACAACCGAAACATTATGTTGGCTACCATGCAATAAATTCATATTTGGTTGTTATAACCATCATCAGGGCTTATCTCAATTTTTACAATAAAATAATTTAAAATTCACCGTCACTATATTTTAACTCTATTCTACACCTTCTATATACGACCCTACAATTAATATAAAATATATCTAAATTAATATAACACACAAACACTAACAAAACATATATATATATATATATATATATATATATATATATAATTACAGCAATATTTAGAAAAACATAAATACAACTTAAAAAAATACATAAACCTATCAGCGAACAATTTAAATTTTATCTCAACGACTTTCTGAAATAACAAAATGTTATAAATATTTCATGACTGACGTCATAGTTTACCACAATTCTTTCAAACAGTCTTAAAAATTCAAGTTTTTATCACATTTCTAAATCTATTTACAGGACTTAAGAAAAAAAAAAATTCACAATAGTAAATATAAGCCCTGATGATGGTTATAACAACCGAAACATTATGTTGGCTACCATACAATAAGTCCATATTTTGTTGTTTCTCAAATATTTTTTATTTTACATTGTCGGAATTTATTTTCCATTTCCTTTAAAAAAAAATTTTTTTAAAATATATATATATATATATATATATATATATGTTATTTAAATGGCGTGCCTCTTTAGGACGCGGGACATCATGACTCCAGATTCCTACTCTTTATTATCAGAACTACCGAGTGTGTGTGTGTGGAGGAGAAAATGGAGTGGTTTACCCCATTTCATTCATCATGATAGCTTTCCTCCTTTTTGACAGCCATCCAGAATTAGAAAAATCAGTCTACCTTGCTATATATGACTCATAGATAGCTAGAGAGAAAAGAGTGGGTTCATGCCTTTCCTAATGCTACCCTCTAGTCTGGCATTTGAACATTAATTCCACTTTGCAAGCAGATAGCCATGTTACTATCTACACATCCTAATTTCATCATTAATTTCCTTAATTATTATAAAAATAAATCTAATTAACTAATTCACAGCCTAATCAATTTTCACTACTTTTCTGTGTTTCTTGAGTTCATAATTCAATTATTGATCAACCTGACATTTGATGTGAAATGAAAGAAAAAAAAGCTTTTTCAATTAGTAGCAAAAATAATTAAAACTTCAATTTAACACTCCCCCCTTATTGTTTTCTAACTTCAAATCGAATGTGTCAGAAAATATGAAAATTGTATATATATATATATATATATATATATATTTTTTTTTTAAAAACTCAAATCTAAAGTAAGCTATCCGAACAGTTACACCTTGCCTAAGGAAAGCTAAAGGTATTCTATATTTTTAGAAGCTTTAATGAGGCCATTTATGGTTTTACAGAAACACAGTGGCCCATAAGCAGACAGTGATGAGGGTGGACGTTGTGTAAGTATTTGTTTGTTTGATAGATTCGACTTAGTGTCTGCATTTTGCAGTCTATCTTGACGGGAGTTACACTCAGATGGAGATAAAAATTTTAGAATGTTAACGACACCTTGAAATTTTTCAGAAAGCCAAAATTAGGAGTAAAAAATATTGTCACCCCACAAAGTCAGGGATCAGTTTATGTATTGATTATAATATGGAATCGATCACTCCACTTTATATCATCTATATCTATATATGTTGCCCCCCCCCCCAATCCAATAGACATTCTACATTGTTATCTATAAAAGTGACGAGGGTGGACGTTGTGTAAGTATTTGCTATGTAAATTCATCATATGTTTTTTATTCTTATTCCTTAAACTACCCGAGTGAAACCGGGCCAAACTGCTATTTTGTCTATATTTCTGAGATGAGGTATTTACATTATTTAATTTCTTTGGACTGTTGTCCTGCTCTTTATTGTCATATTCCCTACATTTCAGCCATTGTATGCTCCGACCCTTCTTCAGGTGAATGGAATTTTAAACCTAACCTGAATAATTCTACTTCAGTGATTGAAATAAAGGGTTTAGTTCAAAATTCCAGTCACTTGACGTTCAGATCATACAAAGGCCAGAATGTTGTGAATATGAAAATAAAGATGAGGACAACAGTCTAAACAATGTAAATAAATAAGTGCATTATCTAAACAAATTAGCTGTAAATGAGCAAGTACCTTTTTTTTATAGCCATCTGTCACATACATTATTGCCAACTAAAATTTTTTACATAAGTAGTGACGCAATCATTTTAAGTAATGCAGTTAATCAAAATAAGTACTGCATAATTTTTTATTTTTATTTTTTTTCTTAGTTTCCGAATTGGTCTAATTTGTTAAAATACCCAAAAAGAATGAAATCTAAATGGGTTGAAAGCAAAATTTAAGTTCTTTTCAAGAATTTTGGCACTTCATACCAAATCAGATGTGTGTTGTGCCACTGTAGATGTCGACTTGGAACAAGAAATTGGGGAGCTGAGTTTGAATTCCAATTGAATTAGTTGCCATCACTTACATGCAAATACCCTTGGGAAAGGTATGAATCAGTCACTTCTCCCTCCAGCTATGGGTTAAATAGCAGGAGAGATTGGGTTATATAGCCTTGGTTGGCAATCAATCTACCAAAGAAAGTAATGATAACCTAATGTGGGCATGACATTTAACTGACAGAGGATCAGCATTCTCTCTCTCCTCTCCCTTTTTTTTTTTTTTCTTAAGAATTGTGAAAAATTTTGTTTTAAATCTTCTTGAGTATAAACAACATTAATATAGTTCCATAATAAAGTTGAAAATCATTCAGGAAGAGAGGGCTCAAATAACCACAAATGTCTGCTTGTTTCTATAAGTTATAAACTGCAGCATGAAACTAAAAATTTGTAAAGATTTTTACTCTTTTTTTTTCATATTTTTTTCATGCATTTTCAAAGTTGCAGGATAAATTTAATTCTTAGATATTAACAGCCAGTAATCAGTTGAAACTGACAGCTCCGAGATGCCCAGCAAATTGGTAGGTGGTTTATATAACAGCCTGAGAGATTCCACTCTGCTATCTAGGCAAGTCTATTCTGTAGGTTCTGATTGGCTGATGATTCCAGTGTGGATATTGTGCTCAATAAATATCAGCACAATATCCACCCTATGGTGAGAGGAACATGTATTGAGTTACAACCCTGTTTATTTTTGTTTGCCAACTGGACGCTAGTTGGAAACATCCTTGTGAAGGTTAGTCTCATACTCTTAATTGTTCAATCTAACAATGACTATTTAGTGAATAAAAAGTTTTAATTCCTGAATACAATTCAAGGCCATCATCAATGCTGAAGTGGTTCAAAGTCCACTGCTTATTCTCCGACAGACAGTATGGCTTCCACTTTTCCAGGTCTATGGCTGACATGCTAATAACCATCACTGAGTACATATACCAGGCTCTTGATAAGAACGGCGATGCTTGAACTGTTGTCCTGAATATCTCCAAAGCATTTGACAGGGTCTGGCATGCTGGACTATGGTATATCTGGACACTTGTTTGACTTAAATCAAATCGTTCCTATCGACTAGCATAAGGAATTGAACGGTGGGTTTCCAGATCCTATCATACAAACATGGGTGTCCCACAAGGCTCTATCTTAGGTCTTATGCTTTTCTTGATATTCATCAATGACCTCCCTGATGTAATCAGATCTCAAGTAGGCATCTACACTGACGACATCATCATTTACTTCCTGCTCGTTAAGAAATCTGCCAATGCTAGCAAAACAGACTTTGCTGCTACTCTCAAAAAGAACGTACAGTCAGTGGTAGACTGGGGTAAGAAATGGTTCGTAAACTTTAATGCTTGCAGAATGAAGCTGCTATCCTTTAACCACCATAAGCAATCTTTTCTACCCGCCATCAGTATGGATCATGCTAGACTCCCTGAGAGCAATACACTGCGCCTCTTTGGTCTCACTCTCAGAGCTGACCTTAAATGAAATGACTGCATGTAATTAATAGTCAAGTCTACTGTGTTGGGCCAGAAAGTTCTCTTCTGAATCCATAATGCGCATTTACAAATCTACCATCCGCTCGTGCGTTGAATACTGTGAGATCCAAAAAAGAATCTGCAATATAGTCAATCCTGACCTGGCGACCTGACTCCAGTCACTCTCTCATTAACGAGATGTGGCTTTCCTCTCTCTTTTACAAATACTTTCATGGATTCTGCTCTAACAAGCTTAGCTTCTTGGTGCCCCCCTCCCCCAATTTACTCAAGCTACTAGACTGGCAACAAGGTCCCACCCTTTTACTGTCAAAAGTAACCACAACTTTTACTCTAACAATTTCTTTTCTTGCACTTCCCGCCTATGGAATTCCCTTCTGTATTCTTGTTTCCCTGATAGCTACAATCTCCAAGAGTTTAGATGCAATGTCAACTGTCGTCTTTTATCTCCTTGACTACCATCCTTCTTATTTTACATTTTGTTCTCACACAGCTCTTTTCACAGCAATGTATCCGTCCTTCTCTTAACCCATTCTCCAACACCTACTGTGATCTGTTCTCCTCTCTCTGGACTCTCCTATTATGTAACCTCCTCCGCACCAGTGGCAGTTCTGCTTTGTTTGGGGTGAGATGATTCTTTTAACGTTTTTTTTAAGCAACAGCACACCTCAGGGAAAAAGAGAACTAGAGAAAATATATAACATGGCATAATATTCAAGTTTGCCAAAAGTTAAGCTTTTTTTAAAAAAAAATTGTTTCAGATAATATGGTCTGACTATTGTTGAGATCAAATTGTTTTACTTTAAAATCTACCACAGGAACAGAAGTAAGAACAGACAAAGAAATAGCATATTGGTAGGGCGTATAAATAATTTTTTTTTTTTTTTTTTTTTTAGATATTTAAAAAAGAAAAGAAAAAATACCTAAGACAGAAATTAACTGTTATAAGGAATTATAAAGATATAGATAGTTGTAATGTGGGTTATAGTTACTTTTAAGCGGCCTCAATATATCAGTGAAGCACTAAATTGGCAATTACATTTAGAAGGGTTTATATGACAATTTAAAATGAAGAAATTTGGTTTTATGAATTCCTTACATAAATTTAAGATTTTGTTTGGGATAATGTCTTAACTTTTTCAAATAAACATTGCATCTATCATAAATGTTTTGGGGGTGTAGGCTGAACCTATTTGTCTCTAACTTACTATGGGGTTTAGTCCCTCTTTCATTAATTTCTTTAAGATTAATAGAATATTCCTTGGAACTTACCTACATGTCACTTTCTGTTTGTTTATATATATATATATATATATATATATATATATCTCCACAGACAGATAGTTTTGCTGTATCACAGCTCATCAGTATGGTTAGACATCAGATTTTCTAGCCAGGATTGAAACCCAAGCCAACCGAATTGACATCAGTCGGCGATTCTACCTCAGAGCTATGTGTGCTTGGTAGAGGAAGGCAGACTTTAGCATGTTATATACAATGTATACACAGGCCAGTAGCCGAGAGTGTTCAAATTCATTACTGAATGAACGGTGCATAGATGCATGAGTAGCTACTGTTTTTTGGAAGTCTCATTCCTCCATAGTGCTCAACAGGGGTGTGATATATAGGATAGGTATTGTAGTACAGTGGATATTGACTTGGAATGAAAAATCCAAGAGGCAAAGTTTGGATTCTAGTTGAATTTGTTACGTTCACTTAAGCACAACCTTGGAAAAAGTGTGAATTTGTTGCTTCTTCCTCCATTTATGGGTTCTATAGCCTTAATTGGCAACCAGTCTACCACAGAAAGTAATTGCAACTTACTGTGGGGAAAATCTTCTGCCCAGTCGAGACATGTTTGTCTAAGTGTGTATCTCTTAACTGACTGAGATATACGTGTGCACGTGTATAAAGATAGAGAGAGAGCTATCTCTCACTCAGAGCTGTGGAATGCATTGCTAAAACTGATAACAGCAAAAGCAAACAAAATTGGTCATCAGAACAATTCTTGGAATGACAATGAATTTTCTTTTTTCTTTTTAAAAAAAAACTCACAGTGTCTAATCTGTATTTATGAAAGTTTATAAGACTTATCTTTTTACAAAAGCCCTTTCATTTATCTATTCATGTAGTGCTTGTAAAATTTTATAATATTTAAAATAATATATAACTATAAAACCTCTTGACTTTCCAATGTTAGTTCGGCACCAATTTCTTCCATTTTGGATGGTTTATGACCCTATCACATTGAAATGCTGGTTCTCCTATGATCACCTGTTAAGCAACCTCGTTAGTACCTAGGTGGGTAACATCTTAGGAATATGAGGTACTGTAAGCTTGAATGTGTGGTTGATGTCATAATACGTCAGAATAGGAATTCTGAATGCCAAGTTCAGTTTCAGTCAATTTCATTATATTTACATGCAAATACCTTTGAGAAAGGTATTAATCCCCACTTTTTTCACCCCTAAGCTATGGGTTAATTAGTGAGACTTGTATCAGCAAATCATTAACTATAAAAAGCTAAAAATATTTTCTGTTTTTAAATAACCTGCAAAATAATCAATATATCTTTGGACAAATAAGAGTATAAGTTGACTAAAATACATAAGCGGCATAAAAAAAGGACGTGAAATTAATAAGCTGTCTAAATTGTGAAATATGTAAATAAATCACTATCAGCCAATGAATGTGGACATTGTCCCTCCAGATTTCTCCATCCCAGATTTTCAAATGGTTGGTTTTGAATAACTTGCCATTTAAATATCACTGAGTTTTTTGGTTAAAAATGACACGAGTTTTAATTTATAAAACTAGTATCAAGTCTGAACATATGCATAAAAGTTTGCGTAAATCTTTTGATAGATGATTAATCAGAATTTTGTTCACGGTGATCACTGCTAAAGTTTTGAAATTAGCTGAAGTTAAAAGGAAGTGGGATTGATGTGTAGTCAAAATTCCAGCTGAAGCAATTACGTTCATTTTTGCACAAAAACCTCTGGGAAGAATCTGCACCCCCCTCCTCTCAGCTTGATCTTAATAGCAGTCAGTCAGTTAAGTGCCATACGTGAAACACACTTGGGCGATCATGTCTCGAAAGAGACATGACTGACTGGGCAGAAGATTATCCCGCAGTAGGTTGCCATTACTTTCTCCGGTAGACTGGTTGCCGACCAAGGCTATAGAACCCAATCTGTCCTGTTATTTAACTCATAACTGGAAGGAATAGATGGATTAATACCTTTCTTAAGGGTATTTGCGCGTAAGTGAATGCAAGGAACATCAACTGGAATTTGAACTCGGCTCTCCGATTTCTCGTTCCGAGCCGATATCCACTGCACCACAACGCACATCCAATACCAGAGTAGGTTGGCATTTTTTCAATACCAAAATGAAGTCAACCAAAATGGACCCCTGTTTACTAGCATTCAAATCCAAATGTAAAGCTTTCCTTTTCTAAAAGGACAACATATGATTCAGTTTAGTTTCATAATTTTAGGTTTGTCAGTAGCAATGTTTTTATTCTATTAGGTCATTACAAAAATAATGGCCGACTTCAGAAACATAATTTTATTCTTGAAAAATTAACTGAAGAAATGTTGAAATTAGTCAACATATAAGCTTTGAGCATCTGTGCACTTCTGCCATCAATTGATGCAATTATTTATCATCACCAGTACAGAACCTCTGGAACCATCTTCGTACTCTCTGATCACTTGTAGACCCATCTCCCCATTCTCTGTTGATATTGGCAGAAGTTTGGGAAGCACTGTGCCCAAGTTTAAACTTATGCAAGTAAAGTAAACAGAGGTCATGTTTTGCCATGTTCATAATTAAGGGTTTCTATACTTTAAGAATATTTCTGTTTGAAAATAAGTTAAAAATTAAAGAACACACATTATGTATACCAAAATTCACCTAATATATACTGGTTAAAATATATACTATGTTAAAATCGCTATTCAAAATACAACATTTCGGGTGAGCGTTATTATTGTAACAACCTAATATATAATAAATATACATTTTTTTCCTCACTATTAGGCACATGCTGTAGCCTGTTGGGATATGGATGGTTAAAAATTGGCATGAACTTCCCAGACAACCCAATATTTAAAAGCATTTTATTTTATTCATTTATTTTTTCCCCTTAAAAAAATAAAATTGCTATTTATGTTTGACACATTGGCAACTGTCTACAAAAGATATGAAATATGTAGGTCCTATAATAAGGATTGTGGGAAAATTTCACTTGATGTTTTAAGCGTATATCATGAAAACGGATGTGCGTTGTGGTGTGTTTTTAGTGCGGAATGAGAAATTGGGGAGCCAAGTTCGAATTACGGTTGAATCCATTGCATTCCCTTACGCGCAAATACCCTTGGGAAAGGTATTAATCTGTCTTTTCCCTCCAGTTATGGGTTAAATAGCAGGACAGATTGGGTCCTATAGCCTTGGCTGGCAACCAGTCTACCACAGAAAGCAATGGCAACCTACTGCGGGATAAGCTTCTGCCCAGTCAGTATGGCACTTAACTGACTGACATGGAAACAACAACTACAAATTCACAAATAAATGCTTTGTAAGTTTTTGTTGAAGTTAATGCTCTATGCGATAAGTACTTTAGCAAAAGGAACCACCCCTCGTGCAAATTAAGGTTGGACATAGTAAAATCAAACAAGTACAGCAATTTCAGTATCTAGAAAGACTCGGAGATGAAGAGATTTAAAACAGAAATATGGCTGTACAGAAGGATGCTGAGGATACCATGGTTGACTACTTGAGCAATGACAAACTTTTAGAGAAAATGAAATAAAAAAAATATCAGAAGAGTTAGTTGAAATTTTTAGGGTAACAGAATGAGGAAAGAGGACTTGGAAAATCTGATAATCACAAGACAGATTGAAGGCCAAGACACAGGAAAACAATGCATAACCTACCTAGAGAGCTTGAATTTACAGATGGCAGCTCAAAGTTTAGGAGAGATAACAAAAAATTATTAAGAGTTATAAAGGACAAGAAATTGTGGAGAGCTATGATTGCCAATGTCCTGAAGAGACACTGCCCATAGGAGCTACAAAGAAAAAAATAAATTGGGTGTCTAGCTTTAGCCTGTAAAATCTGTTTTGTGCATAACAGGTAAAAGTGTGCATATTAGACATATGACATTTTTATAACTCCATGCTCTTGTCATAAATCAAGTTTGCTAAAAAGTAATGAAAAAGGCATTAAATTTGTCTTAGAGTTATGTTCACTCTGTACAAGGCAAAAGAGCCAATGTTTATGGGAATATGTGTGGATAATGGCTAGCTCTAGACTTAAACAGTTAAAATTGCAGTGATCAGGGAGGCATCCTCTTGGGAGTTTAGTGCTTGAAAAAAGTCACCCCCAAACTAAAAATTATGTTACCATATATGCATTAAGGGTCAAAATTGAAAATATTTCAGAAGCTTTTTGTTTTAATTTGCTAACGATGTTATTCAATAGTACTTGTGCTGTATTCATATGCAGATCTGCATCCTATAAATAGCAGTTGATATACCTGTAGGCTAAACTAATCCTAACCTTGAAGACAAAACTAATAGAGAAATAATAAATACTTTTAGCTAATTATTGTTCATAATATTTTATTCACTACTATTTCTTTAGTTGTTTTGTCTTCAAGGTGAGGATTAGTTTAGCCTACAGGTATATCAAC
The DNA here is from genome assembly GCA_037127315.1 of Ascarosepion bandense. Lineage (NCBI taxonomy): Eukaryota > Metazoa > Mollusca > Cephalopoda > Sepiida > Sepiidae > Ascarosepion > Ascarosepion bandense. The sequence goes on from JBBBDQ010001336.1 coordinate 3,445,941, forward strand.
TACTATTTATAGGATGTAGATCTGCATATGAATACAGCACAAGTATTATTGAATAACATCGTTAGACTACAGGTATATCAGTCTATGGCTATATCGTGTTGAATACACCGGTTCCCGTCCAATCACCAAAGTTAAGCAACTTCGAGCCTGGTCAGTACTTAAATGGGTGACCATTTGGGAATACCAGGTGCTGTAAATGTAAGGACCAAGAATGGTCCACTAGTACTTCAGGTTTGGGGGGTTGGGTGCAGGGCTAACAACTCTACCCCGTAAAAAAACAGTTTGTTACAGAAACAGCCAGCAAAAAGTTGCTGCCCTGTGCACCATCTGGGGGTGATGGATAAATGATGACAGGTATATCAACTACTACTTATAAGCTGGTGATTTGCCTATGAATACAACTTGAGTATTTATTAATGCATTTAACAGTTTATGGCTATAGCAAAACATACAGTCCTACAAATAAACAAATTCTAGAAGGCCCCAGGAAATTGCAGTGCTTCTATACTTCTGTATAATTTAAAAAAGAAAAAATTCAATTTGGTGGGAGGGCATCTAAAAAAGCAAATAAACTGAATTACCCTATTTTCCCTGCGTACGAGACTCACTTTGTTTTTTTTTTTTTTTTTTTCTTGAAAATACTGTGAAAAATACTTCTGCGTCTTTTAAGAGGAATGTATCAGTTACCACCATGACGTGGATGGTAGGGAGCATGGCCGTATCTGACTACTGGGCACAAGTCTGGGCCGATCCGTGCAATCATAGTGAAAATCCGGGTAAGGAAAAATGTCTTTGTCAGAAATCAAACTAAACAATGCATGAAGAAAGAAAGAAAGAAAAACGAAGAAAACATCCGAATGAACGCAGTAAAAATCTGTTTATTTATTAATTTTGGGAGAAAAGACTGGTTATACTCAGAAAGTCCGAATCCGATTTCCTGCTTTCGTTCATGTTCTGTGCCTAATTTCCATTGGAATAGCCGAAAAAATCCACAAAAATCATAGTTTCTGGAATCGGATGATGTCATCATATTGTCAACTAATAAATCCGGTCAATTTTCTCTGTGCCCGTTGTTTTTTTTTTTTTTTTTTTTTTTTTAAGCATCTGCTACAGCCCTGGTAGTGAGGACGATTTATTGTACTCAAATGATATTAGTGATGCCTCTGCAGATGATAGTCTATAGCTTTTACCAGAATCCAGCAGTGACGAGTTTTGGGGATTTGAGGATGAATAAAATTTATTAGATTTATATTTTTATATGCCTATTTTTTAAAAAAAATTAATTTTATGAAAATAAAACCTGCCTTTGACAATGAAAGATATATAGTATATTTACTAACCATCAACTAGTATGTCATTGCCATACAAATCGGTCGAGTAATTAATGTAAACAATACATGGCACCAGTGTGTGAGGGGCGCATAGTGAATGTTGTATGAGAATGACTTTTTTTTTTTTTTTTTTTTTTTTTTTTCCTTCTTTAGAAATTTCTTTCCAATAGTAGGGTGCATCTTCCAAGCCACAAAATATTGTAAACCCTTCTTCATTTAATTATGATACAGGAAGTCACTTATTTTATAAAAAGACCAAAACTCATAACCCTAGTGTACATGAACTTTTGGTGAACTTTCCCTGTTTCACATGGTATCCCCCCCACCTCACCCTGATTTTTAACCTTTTAGTGATTGTACTTAATCACTGTTATATAAAACTTGTTTCACTTATCTTGAGGTTTGATAGAGTACACCAATCACTGTATCCGTCAATGTCCTGTCATTTTGTGCTTTTCTTTTTTTTTCTCTCCCCTCCCATCTCCATGTAGCTATTTACCTTCTACTTCAAAATGATTACACATCTTCATTACAATCTCGCCAACCATGCTGCGCAAACCACTATCAGTGCTGATTGCCATCTTGATGAGATTCATGTGGACTTTTACAAGCTGTCGAAGCTCATTAATCAAATTTTTATTACTTATTCTGTCTTGAACTTTTAATAACCTAGTCACCTTGTCTCATATATTACGGGTTTTAACGAGGTTTTTCTGATTCCTTATTTTGGTATATGCTGTTCAGAGTTAAATTTTTATGATTTTCCTGTTAAAGTTAAGAAATTTCCTCTATGCTAATGTTGTAGAGTAGCTGACACCCCTGCAGCACTCTCAATGATGGAATGGCCCATAGCCTGAAATGGTCTATTTAAATAAAGAATAGTAGTATTTGAGGCGTAATATTCAAGTGACATTCAAGTAATTTGTGGCGCAGTGGATATCGGCTCGGAATGAGAAATTGGGGAACCGAGTTTGAATTCCAGTTGAATTCCTTGCATTCACTTACGCACAAATACCCTTGGGAAAGGTATTAATCCATCTCTTCCTTCCAGTTATGGGTTAAATAACAGGACAGATTGGGTTCTATAGCCTTGGTCGGCAACCAGTCTACCGCAGAAAGCAATGGCAACCTACTGTGAGATAATCTTCTGCCCAGTCAGTCATGTCTCTTTCGAGACTTGATCACCCAAAGCGTGTATCGCGCATGGCACTTAACTGACTGACTTTAGTCAGTATTGCGATCTAAATCCTTTTCTCTCTGTGTAAGTTCTGTCTTGTCTGTCATTGTAACTATCGTACTGTTCTGTGCATATCTGTTTAGCACTAGATATTGCTGAATAATACTGCAACACACTTTCTCCATGTGTCATATCCACCTTGGTGATACAACAGGTACCTAGACTTGAATTAAATTGTAGTACTTTATTGGAGTTGTGGTGTAATGCATACCAACTCTGAATTTGAAATCTGAGAGCAGAGTTCAAATTCCACTTGAATTCGTTTCATTCACTTACACACAAATACCCTTGGGAAATATATTAATCCATCTAGTCTCCCTCCAGCCATGGGTTAAATAACAGGACAGATTGGGTTCTATAGCCTTAGTTAGCAACCGGTCAACTGCAGAAAGTAATGGCAACCTACTGTGGGGAAGATCTGCTGAGTCAGTTATGTCTCAAAAGAGACGTGATAGCACAAGGGAATCACATATGGCAATTAACTGACTGTTAGATTGGCGACAAGATCTTGTCATTTTACAGTTGAAATGGCTGTATATAGCTGTAACTTCTATGCTTACAGTTTCATCTCGCATTTCTTTTATGTAGAACTCTCTTCCAGTTTCAGGCTTCCTGGTCTACTGAGCATTTACATTTTTTAAAGATCAGTGACAATTGTTATCTTCCAATTTAAATACACGTTCTTTTTGTTGTTCTCCCACCTTAGTGTCTCTCCCACCTTAGTGTCTCTCCCACCTTAGTGTCTCTCCCACTCATTAACTCCCTGCATTTTTATAGCCTTGTTTGGGGTGAAATGAATCAAAGAAATAAAATGGAATATTTATGTTAACATGTGTGCCATCGTTCTCAACGTTGCTATCACAATGATACAGCAAAGGTAAAAACAATTGCCCACATAATTATTTAAATGTTAATGACTCCTTATTCCTGAAATTAAGAAATAGTATTTGTTTTCTTCTATATGTTACAAGAATACATTTATATAGAAATAATATTAATAATGTCCAAAAAGTTGTAGTAAGGGACTCTATTGAGTCCTACTTGTTATTACAAAAAAGTTTTAATTCATGAAGTAATCATAAAAATAGAGAAATTAAGAATAGAACGTTTTGGAAGATGCCAGAATATTCCAGTAAAATCGAGAGAATTCGAAAAGATTCTAGAAATATGCAAATTAGGTGTTAGCCCCTATAAAAATAGGTTTTAGGCAGAGAGTAGTTAGTTGTTACCAGGATTTGCTGACATTATCAACTCCGGCTTTGATTCAAGGATTTATATCCAGCTGAAAGAATCTCTAAGAAGTTGTCGACCAACTAAAACTTGAAAGAGAACCTTATGGAACTATATGGGTAAATACATATTTTTTGACTCTTTCATTGACCATACTTGAAATTATTCTTTATATACAAATTTGAGGATTTCCAAAAAGTATAGCACTAAACTTCTTTGCTATCTTAACTGGGTAAAGTTACTTGACATGTGGTGATACTGACCGCAAAAGCGAGGGACCGGATGTTTGCACTCTCATGACCAAAAAGCAAATGACCAAAACTACTCGGTGTGCAGCTGGATCAATGCAGAGTTTTCCGGTTGAAAACTAAAAATTAAATGTTAAATTCCAGTTCGAGCCTATGCAAATTTTATTTATCGGCCAATGGAAAGCCCAGAATCAAATATGGATGTGAATTCCCAAATGATCTGCTGCGATCCAAAAAGTCAAAATAAAAAGCCGATACAGAAAGCCTCGCCAGACAGACACGCACATGGACAGGCTTAATAGAGACGAGTGTAATTAGTATTTCCCCTTGACCGACGTCAAGCGGCTTACTATGCTCGCCTCCCTTACCTCTCTTTTCCTTCTTCGCTGTCTCAAAACTACTTACTGACCAAAGGAGCGGATACATCAAAGATATTCCTTACTTACAATGCTTCCACATACCTAAGCATTAATTCTCTTTTCAGCATTTATTGCCATGAACATTTTAATGTCCGTCGGACCCATATTCAAAGGATTACTTTAATTGTAAAAACCTTAATTGATATGTGTATATATAAAATGTTATATCTCAACTCGATTTGCTTTCTGTGATTTATAATCTTTTTATGACTTGTAGTGGGCTATCTACAACAAGGCTAAATTCCGTTAATCTGCAACAATATACAACTACCCTTCAAAGGAACGCCTACCCACGATAGACACCTTACCTTCCTGTTCTCGACTCGTAACACTCGCCAGTAGTAAACTCTGTTTCTTGTTTTGAATGCAGCAAAAATTGTATATTTGTAGATATTCTATTTGGTATGTTTTGTGAATTAAATATTTGACCAAAATTCAGAGATAAATCACAGAATCTTTTTTTTTTTTTTTTGTTACACTTAACATGTAACATATAGGTAATTCTGAACCATCATTATTTACACTATTTAACTTTGAACTTATTTTTGTTATTGTTATTACATTTTGGCCAGTCTTCTCTCCAGCCTTCATCAGGTGTATATCGATCTGGCAGCAGGGTTTCAGTTTAGAATTCTCTGTGTGGGCAGCTGAACCCCTGCTAGCTACCTTCTAGGTTTTCATATACAAAGTGTATGGCTAGCCACTCGTATCAAAGAATGCCTGTCTACTTGCGCAGCTAATTAATCTTCTGAGCAGATGTCTGCTCAGGTGTGTTTGTTCAACACCCACAGAGCCCACCTGTAGTTTATACTGCAATTACACTGAGCAGTTCCAGTTTCTGGGAGAGAGTGCTTTATTTAGCGTGATCAACAGTCTGAACCAAGCCAGGATGCTCAAACCCTCAGTCACACTAATGAGAGGCTAGTTGAGGATGCTCATGCAGTGGCAGGCATTATGCCATTCTGAGTTACACTTGTCAATCTAATATATATATATATATATATATATATATATATATACACACACACACACACACACACACACACACTACCGGCCATAATCAGTAGGCCACCACAGTTCTTTAAAAGAAATGATGTATTTCATACTATTTTTAGTGGATAATTCTAAATGAAAATCGATTGGTTCTTTTGTTATTATTACTTTGCAAAATTTTACAAGGCAAATGGCGACAATTTACCCATCGCACCCTGTAGATTGAAACTTTAGTATTTATGGCCAAGTGGATAATTCTAAATAAAAATCGAATGGTTCTTTTGTTATTATTACTTTGCAAAATTTTACAAGGCAAGAAAGCAAAGATGAACTCGTCCGAATCACCCTAAATTTTCTTCATTCTTCCATTGATGAAACTGCAATATAAATAATTATTAAATATTTATAAATTCGTTTGATGCACATGTTATTGTGCAGTATTAACAAAAGAACCATTCTATTTTCATTTACAATTATCCATTTGGCAATAAATACTAAAAAAAATAGTATGAAATACATCATTTTTTTAAAACACTGGCATTTAAACTAGGATTAAAATACATAAGTGTGTGATGGAAAATTAGGAGAGAAAAAAAAATTATGAATACAAAAAGCTAGAGGCTAATAATAGTGAGCCCCAACAATTCATGCTATATATATATATATATATATATATATATATATATATATATATACTTCAAATGTTATTATGGCAGACACTCCTAAAGTTTTTGTCATTTTATTTGAAGTTCACACCGCCATGTTTGCTGTGGGCATATTTTTCAGTGAATAATTAAATTGTATTTACTTCATATTGGTGAGTTGTAGCTATGTCATGTTTGTAGTGGCCGATTGGTTGTATGTTGCTAGAAAGTGGCAGTGTAAAGACAAGTTTCTGTGAAAGTGCTCAACTTGGAGCGGGGATATTTTTTTTTTTTCCCTCCTGGAGCTTTGTGTTTTTATACACTTTGCGCTTACTAACGTTCTGTTTTCACCCTGAAATTGAGCGCTTTTATCAGTAAAAACCACTGAATAAACAACCTTGGCACTAAATGTTATATAATTTGTTGAGTTGTGATTATGTGTATTTGTGTAATATATTCTTATCTGGGTGCTTAACTGTGTGAACCAAAACAGTTGAGCTCTGATAAGTATATATATATATATATATATATATATATATATATATATGATTTTGTTAAATCATACTGTTGAGGTTTATACGAATGTTTGGATGTTCTAGTCCAGCATTTCTTGTGTACCTGGGTGCACTAATACATCCTGAAAGGTAGCCAGTTATGTCTGAAGTTAACAGAAGAATAATTTATGAATTTTTTTTTATATTTAAAAAAAAAACAACTTTTTTTAAAAAAAATTAGAGACACCAAACACAAGGGTTCCATGTGTAAGTCAAGTTTTTGTCGTTTGGTATTTTAAACTGAATCTTTAAATCTGAAATATTTGAAGAGTAGAATCTTTAAATCTGAAATCTTTTCTTTTTTGCCTTGTTCAAGGGATTTAAATAAGTCATTATCGGCCTCTTTAAAAACAAATAATGGATTCTTCAAAATCCCTTTTTAAATGAAAACTGTGCTGCTAATCTTCTTTGGAGATGGATGCTAATCTAAAAATGACAGCTATTAAGTTAACTAGAATGTGCCATGAAAATTTCACAATTTTCCTATTTTCATTTTCTGGTGAATCTTAATTAAATTAATGATTGAATAATCTCAAGGCAAGTTCTATGACTAAATATTTGAGCTTTACAACTTTAACGAAATATTGCAGTAACAATCGCAAATATGAGTGCTATTTAGTATTTAAAGGATTAAAGATTTGAAATTGACAACTTTTTCTATTCCACTGTTAACTTTCTTTTTTTTTCTTTTTTTCCCCCCCTTGAAACCAAGTAGCGTATGTAGTTTATTTTTTAATTTCCATTTTTTTTTTCCCCAATCAAAAAAAAAGAATCCATTATTTTTTCTTTTTTTTTTTTAATCATATCACCCCGAGCAAAGCAGTAACGCCACTGATGTGCAGGGGGCCACGTAAGAGTGAAAGGATTGGAAAAGAGAAAGCCAGAAACCACATCCTAAACAGGGAACAAGGGATGAGCCTCTACACCTGTACAATAGACGTGGGTGGAGTGTGAACTGGGCGATAGACTAAACTATCTACTCCAATTGAGAGAGAACAAAAAGGAAAAGCTAAGTGAAAAGATTGGAAAAGAGAAAGCCAGAAACCACATCCTAAACAGGGAACAAGGGATGAGCCTCTATTTATGAGATATTGTTAAACACCTTTATTTTCCCTTTTCTTTCTATACATACTTATGACAACTGGATTTCTGGTGATTGCCTTTCTCAGTTTCCGATGTTCAATCTTCTATGTGCCCTGTCCCTTCAGGACGTAGGCTTTCCATGTTTCTCTATCCCTGGTGGCCCTGAGCACGCCTTCTGTTACACCATGCAATCCGCATTCCGTCATCCACCTGATTAGGTCCTTCAAATAGATTATCCGTTGCTTACCCTTGTCTCTCTTTCCCTCTATCCTTGCCTGTTAGTATCAGGTTCTCCAGGCCCCCCTTCCTCATTGTGTGTCCCAGAAATTTCTGCAGTCTCTTCTTGATGCTCAGTATTAATTTCCTTTTTGTTTCTATCATTTCCAAGACCTCATCATTGCTCACATGCTCGATCCATGATGTTCGCAGGATCCTTCTGTAGAACCACATTTCAGTTGCTTCAAGTTTTTCCTTCATCTTAAGTGCAGTACTGGGCTGGTATCAAAGTCCCATCAGTTTACAGCTCAATTGGCTTTTTCTTTTACGTGCCCTGTCCCTTCAGGACGTAGGCGATCATGGCTTTCCACGTCTCTTTATCTCCGGTGGCTTTTAGCATGCCTTCTCCTGTTACACCATGCAATCCTCGTTCTGTCATCCACCTGATTAGTTCCTTCAAATATGGTATCTGTTCCTTTCCCCTGTCTCTTTTTTCCTTTATCTGGCCTGTTAGTATCAGGTTCTCCAGGCCCTCCTTTCTTAGTGCATGTTCCAGGAACTTCAGCTGTCTCTTCCTGATGCTCAGTATTAATTTCCTTTTTGTTTCCATCATTTCCAAGACCTCATCATTGTTCATATGCTCGATCTATGATATTCGATTGATGTTCAATACTGTGTCTGAAATATGGCATTTTTTAAAAATTTTTTTTTATCATGGTTGTCATCAGTTTAATCTGATTCTTTCTCTTGTATGTTCCTTTTTTTTTTTTTTTTCATTTTCTCACTTAAACCAGGTAGTGTCTTTCCCTCTTTCCATGCAATTCAAATGGAATAGTCCATTATTTGTTATTGGCAGGGTGTAACTAAAGAAAAGAATGAACAGGATAATTATAATAGGATGTTCTTTATTTTTCTATTTTTGAATTCGATAATTAATATTTTCTTATTAAAATTTAAAGCCTGCCCCAGGGTTTGTTATTCTGCAAGTACAGCATGTAGTAAAGAAAACGTTAGACACACTGGCCTAGTTAGTTACAAAATATAATCGATGGCTAGTATTTGTAGAGCTTCTGGTATGCAGTGAGAACTTAAAGTAGGTAAAAAATGAGTTTCATAGCTGGGAGTGTTCTCTGGGTTTGGTGTACTGACCCCCCCCCCCCCCATCCCGCCACTCATATTGTGTACGCTTCAAAATTGTTCTACTTCTGGAACAGGTTCTGTTAAGCGAATGATACAGCTATTGACTCACCTTGATGCAGTTAGAATAATCAATTTGCACTTAGATGAAGTATGGGCCTACCGACTCTTGACCTGGAGCATTACAGCCCCCAACTTGTTCATTGTTAACAACCCTTTAGAATTTGAAGTGTTCCACCCAGATCGCACAGCCTCTAAAGATGTCTACTAAATGTGTAATTCTTACTCTGTATTTTTAACTACAGTTTAGCAAGGCTTTTTGTGTGCAGGTGTGTGTGTGCGTGCGCGCACACACACACACACACACACACACACACACATATATATATACATATATATGTGTGTGTGTGTGTGTGTGAAGAGAACCTGAGGTTTTACTATTTTGAGTATCCTGGCATTTATTTTATAAATAGTACTCAATATAATAAATATTACAGTGCTTAATATAATCATATAATTATGATCACACATACACACACATTTTGAGGAACAAATTGTATATTAGTTATACTTGTAAATTATTTTGCTGTTATATCAAGCATTGTTTTAGTGTGTGTGTGTGTATATATATATATATATATATATATACACACACAGTATATAATAAGTGTTGGCAGTAATAAAACAGTGCTTGATATAGTAGCAGTGAAATAAGGCGTATAACTAATATACATTTTGCTCTTTAGAATGTTTTTGTTATTGATAAAATGTATTTTGACAAGCAGGTATTTTATCATGAAGTGCTCTATATCGGGGTGTAGATAGGTACAAAGACTTTGTCTCTTTAATAGTGCAGATACATGCAGACTTAAGTTTTGTGAAGACTATTATGATGCTCTCTTAAAACTTCAAAGTCTGCATAAATCTGCTCTATTAAAGAGACAAACTGTGTGTGTGTGTGTATAATGTAGAATATTTGGTATTTAAGTGAGGTAAATTTCAATAGACAAACTCAAAAGAACTCGATGTTAAATTTATTTATTTAATTTAACAGTGTAATATAATCTAGAAAAAAATTTTAGATAGTCTACAATTTCATGGGTAATACGTATTTTGCAGCCCAAACCTGCTGCTCATCAGACGAGCAGCAGGTTTTGACAAGTGTAGCTCAGTGATAAGATTGACAAGTGTAGCTCAGAATGGCATAATGCCTGTCACTGCATGAGTATCCTCAACTAGCCTCTCGTTACAAAGTGTGACTCAGGGTTTGAGCATCCTAGCTTTGTTCAGACTGTTGATCACGCTAAATAAAGCACTCTCTCCGAAAAGCTGGAAATGCTCAGTGTAATTGCAGTATAAACCATAAGTTTTTGGCTGCAAAAGATGTATTACCCATGAAATTGTAAAATATCTAAAAAAAAATTTTCTGGAGTGTATGTGTGTGTGTGTGTGTGTATATATATATATATATATATATATATATATATATATAATCAGTAAAGAAAAAGTAGGAAAATTGTCTTTTTTAACAAGCTTCTTTAGAGATTTTTTTTAAAGATGAATGATTTAAAAAAAAAACTTTTTACAAATTTTAAAATCTTTTAAAAAAAAATAAACAGTATGTTGATTTGAGGTTTGATTTCATTGGTCAGATAAATATCACGTAATAAAGCAATGGATGAATATTTTAAATGTGGAGGAAAAACTTGTATGTTTAAGTGTGTGTGTGTGTCCTGTGTAATAAAAAAACACATTATGAATGTCAGTATATGTATGCGAAAATGCATATGTCAAGCATATTTAAACTAGACGAATTAAACATGTTTAAATGTTGGTAACGTTAATGTGTGGGAATGACACAATTTTCATTCAAAATTGTAGTGAAATAATGTATACACGTGTCAAGTGATGGAATGATTTTCAATTTTAAATAAAATGAGAGAATCATGTATGAATATATGTGTGTGTTTGAGTTTGGATCAGAAAAAGAAATATACTTCTGTTTAAAATTCTCGTGAAAAAAATGTATATAAATATTAAGTGAACTTTTTATAAATAAATAAATTTTGAAAATAAGTTTTTAATGGTTAAAATCTTTCAATGAAATATATATTTAAATACGTATCTATTAAAATGATTACAATATCATTAAGGAGTATAAATAATATAATTATTTAAACCGGCATGTAAAATAAATTTTATCTAAAGTACCAAATTATATCATTACAAAAATACGATTAAGCAATATAAATAACATAGAATAGTTTCCGTTAATTTCCGTAACATGTTTATATTTGTTGACATTACGATACATATCGGAGCAGATATGGTTGTTGCAATGAATCGAAAATTGTGTTGCTTGGTTGTAAACTCGTTTAGACTGGAGGTCATTCGTGGTCGAGAGGTCTAAGACGTTGCCAGATCAAATGGTAGCTTCCCCTGTGTAGATGGGGTCACAGATTCGAATCCTGCTGAATGACACACATTTTCGTAATAAAAATTTATCATAAATAATCAGGCCAGTAGATATAAATATATAATACTGTTTAATTAAAAAAAAATTATCTACTTAAATGTATCGATCAAAAATAACGTTCAAACAAATCATTTCATACAATAATATATAATAATAAATGACTATTATATATAATAATAGTGAAAAAATATAGCTAATGGGGAGAAAACAAAATTATGAAATGTAGTTCATAGAAAACAATATTACAATGTTAACATAATTAAATCTATAAATTATTAAATGATACCTGTTGGGATTTTAGATTCATAGATTTGGGGAAAATGTAGAAGTAATGTTTTATCGGCTCAGAACGAGAAATTGGGGAGCCAAGTTCAAATTCCAGTTGAATTCATTGCATTCACTTACGCGCAAATACCCTTGGGAAAGGTATTCATCCGTCTCTTCCTTCCAGCTATGGGTTAAATAACAGGACAGTTTGGGTTCTATAGCCTTGGCTGACAACCAATCTACCGCAGAAAGCAATGGCAACCTACTGTGGGATAATCTTCTGCCCAGTCAGTCATGTCTCTTTTGAGACATGATCACCCAAGCGTGTTTCATGTATGGCACTTAACTGACTGAATGTTATTAATGTTTTCTAAGTACTTCCTCCTTGAAAGATTCTTTTTTTAATTAAACTAGCATTTGAGAAATCAAAATTGTGTCCTATGTTTCTACCCTTTGCCCATGCTAAGAGATTTTCAACACAATGTTAAAGTTATAGTTGCATTAAAAACATAGATGAATATATTTCACAACATAATGATATCAAATAAATACTTGGCCTACCTGAATAAGTTACCTTACTACTAATAATAGACTTCTAAAAATAAGAATAATCGCAACGGCTGAAAATACAAAACCTGTCCATTGAATAGCCAGCGTATGTCCAAAAGTATGTTTTATAGAGCTTGCATCCATTTGGATGATTAAATTCTATATTGGAGCAACTGCTAATATGTGAAAATATAGATTCAATAATCGTGTGTGTGTGTTCTTTTTTTTTTTTTTTAATCGTATCACCCCCAGTAACGCCACTGATGTGCAGGGGGCTACATAATAGTGAAAAGATTGGAAAAGATAAAGCCGGAAACCACATCCTAAGCAGGGAACAAGGGATGAGCCTCTTAACCTGTTCAATAGATGTGGGTGGAGTGTGAACCGGGTGATAGATCTATAAACAACAGTAAATACAGCAAAAGCACTACTTTAGCCATATGTTATTGGAAATTAAAATCAATAACAAGAACCCAATTATCTGGAATTTTGTTGCTAAAATCAAATCTTATGATGGAAAAGGAGACCTATAATTTATGTCTTTAAAAAAAACTTATCTTAAATCATATTGATAACCCTAATTTACTCAACGAAAAAAAATGAAATAATGACCATATGCTGCCATAGAAAAAATATTTCAATTCTTGTATCCTGATTGATAAGATTTCTCTCTACATTTGTTGCATTCTTTTCCACACCCTTACTTCCCTCTTCTTTTTTTCTTCTTCGCAAATAATTACTATTAATAATTACGAATTGTGCCTCTTTAAATTCATCTCCTTGCAGCTTAATAATTTTTTAAAATTCAAAATGTAAATTTCAACTCACTGTAATTTTTATCTATTTAAATTTTACTAAATTAAAAAATAGTACCCTAACAGAAGATTAAACTCCCATGAATATAGAGAAAACTTGAATTCAAATCTCTTAAATGGTCATTTTGTAATATGTACCTGATAATTGTGTAATGCATGAAACTTCAAGTTGTCATTGATGTAGGATAATATGTATATTTATTAATATATAATTAATAGCTCTGTTTATACTACATTGAGCACTGTTTTATTGGCACCTGAATAATTTTTATACATGTGTGTATATCATTTCCAGGACTTTAAAATGGAATTCTGAATGCATCTTACTCTAAATGGAACATGTTTGTGGTGCATTGGATATCAGCTCAGAACGAGAAATCGGGGAGCTGAGTTCGAATTCCAGCCAAATTCATTGTATTCACTTACGCGCAAATACCCTTGGGGAAAGGTATTAATCCGCCCATTCCTTCCAGTTATGGGTTAAATAACAGGACAGATTGGGTTCTATAGCCTTGGTCGGCAACCAGTCTACCGCAGAAAGCAATGGCAACCTACTGCGGGATAATCTTCTGAGCAGTCAGTCATGTCTCTTTCAAGACATGATCGCCCAAAGCGTGCATCACGTATGGCACTTAACTGACTGATAATAGTTGGAAACATGATTAAGGCTACACACTGGGTATAAAGTGGGGGATCAGTTTAATAGTGTTATGAAGTAATAAACTGATCCCCCACATATTGCTACTTAATCATATAATACATCTCTTCCTCTTCTAGCTATGAGTCAAATAACAGGACAGATTGGCTTCTGTAGCCTTGGTCGGCAACCAGTCTACCGCAGAAAGCAATGGCAACCTACTGCGGGATAATCTTCTGCCCAGTCAGTCTCTTTCGAGACATGATCGCCCAAGCATGTTTCATGTATGGCACTTGACTTTTTTTGTAAAACATGACACACTTCAGATTTATTTAATGGATGTTCTGCTATTGCCAACCCTGCCCTATTCATACGTACCTTTCTTTGAATGTTGTGAAGGAAACTGTATGAAGTGCTGTGTGCTGGCAATCATGGCTCTCTATATTCCTTTTTCTTTATCCGTGAATTACCACCCTTACTTGTGTAAGGTAACGGTATCCCATTGTCTTTGCCTTCATGGACTGATTGTACCACCCAAGGATACATAAAACTTCTATAATGCATACCTGGGAGGGTGAAAAGATGGGTTCATGCCTTTCTCAAGAGTATTTGTGCAAAAGTAAATATGGCTTGTTTGGTATTTAAAGTCTGCCTGTCATTTTCATTTCCTGTACCAAAGCTGTTAGGCACCATAAGAGTCTCAGATTATCAGTAAAATTCTTTATTTGTAGGAGTTTCAACATTTCTGTATTTCCATGAGAAAATCTCTCCAAGAGTGAACAAATGGTTCTTTCTTGATATCTTGTCTTTTTGACTAATGCTTTCTTGTATTTGAACTCTTTCAGCTAATCCTTCTGGATTATTATATTCTGAAAAAGATTGATTTTCTATTTTTGTACACTTTGTGCATTTCATTTTGGTGATTACTGGAGATCCATGGTTCCCAACCCCGGGGTAAATTACCCCAGTAAGGTAATGAGCCGATATTTTGGGGGTAATGGATGTTTGGTTTGGGAAGAGGCAATCAGCTTATAATTTCACACTGTCCTTGGAATGAAGACCAAGAAACGTAGCAGACTCAATGTGGCAAACGACGCCCGAATAACCCTTTCAGTCACAAAGCCAAGAATAAATAAATTGGCACAGGCAATACAAGCTCAACACTCACGTTAAGAATCACGGCTAGGTTACGGCTACTATACCTCTGATTATTATAGATTGGTACTTTTGTATTAAATAATTTCCAATAACTTTGTCTGCTTTAGATGTATGAAAATATAATTACTACTTTCCTATATTATGGGTATTTGTTCATTGGGGTAATGGATAATAGTGAAATTGCAATTTTTGGGGTAATTGCAGCAAAAAGGTTGGGAACCTATGCTGTAGACCAATATATATCGAAACTGTTAGGATATTTCGGAGTTATCTCTTATAGGACCTCTCCTGATGAGTTGCTAATCTATATAAAAAATGTTAGTGGAGATACAATTCTCTCTCTTAGCTACTGATGGGCAGTTACCTCAAACTTTGGGCACTCATCATTCAACTTTGGTTTAATGTAACTCATATTTCTGAAACATGTTCAGTTTTACCTTATGTTTTGAGACAATGTATTCAGTTTTATTTAATTGTATTCAGTGTTTGTTGTATATAAAGGTTCTACTCCTTGTACTCTTGAACAAGTTTATCTTCATTTAAAGATAAACCCCATAAACCTTGTATGCTTCTTCCTTATCTCTTAAGGATTTACATTGTATACCCTCCACATGCATGATATGTGTAACACACTAACATTTCACATGACCAAAACAAATGCTGTTAACAAAACCAATATAGCATTATATGATGGGAACAGATATTGTCATAACGTTCCACAAACACAAAACGGATTAAATTGGATATACCCTCCTTGACCCATGTTGTTAAACAGGCCGCTAATACATTTGGATATATATTTACTTCCTGCCAGACTCCTTTCTCTCTTATGCACCAGGGCTATTATACTTGAACTCTTGGAACTTCAACTTTCTGTTTTGTGTCATAAAAATTTGTATTTATCAACACCTTGTGCATTTTACACCTAAACCTAAATTATGCTGATATATGGAAATAACTGACATTGTGATAAGATAACCACCACTAATTGAGCATGTGAGAGATTTTTAAGCTTTTTTTATTATTATTATGTCATTTTTCATCATATTTCAATTCCTGCTTTGGTCTCACTACCAACCAAGTCTGCGGGGAGACCTAAGGCAGGTCGTGGCGTGTTGTTATGGCTCCATTTCATGTTTTTCTATCTTCCCTATCATCCCTAGCGTTACATAGATAGTTTTCCTTAGTGTGTGGGCTGTACTTAATAAGACATTTTTTTGTAAATCTCTTAAGCTGGAGTTTCAAGAGATTCTTTCAATGTGTTGTTTTGTTCCATTTTTTATCATTCCAAGTGCACCTACAATCACTGGCACAACTCTTGTTTTCAATTTCCACATTTTTTCTATTTCAATTTCCAGGCCTTTATATTTTGACAGTTTTTCAAATTCCTTGATTGCTATGTTACAATCCGCTGGACAAGCCATATCAATTAATAGACAAGTTTTCTCTTTCTGGTTTTTAACAATAATGTCTGGCCTGTTTGCTTCAATTTTTCTGTGTAGATGGTGTAATCCCATAGAATGGTTACATCTTCTATTTCTGTAACCAGTGCTGGGTGATGTTCATACCAGTGTTTGTTTACAGATTTTCCATAATGTTTGCACATTGTCCAATGTAAATATTGCCCAACTCTATCGTGGCGATTTTTATATTCATTTGGGGCAAGCACAGAACAGCCTGAGATTAGGTGGTCTACTGTTTCTTGGTGTTTAACACAAAACCTGCATTTTGGATCCATATTATTATGCATAATATTTGCCTGAAAGTTTCTAGTGAAAAGACTTTGGTCTTGTGCTGCAAGAATAAAGCCTTCAGTTTCAGACTTTAATCCAGATGCACGTAACCATCGATGAGTATTAACTTTGTCAACATTGGATTTATTGGCACGTACTGGATATTGGCCATGCAGAGGTTTGTCTTGCCAGCATTGTTTCATCTGTTCAAGAGCTTTATCTTTGGCTTTCATTTTCATATTTTTTGCCGCAATAGTTGGTTCTTGGCTTCTGTTTTGCTTTTCTACAGAATCTACTAACTGTAAATCTTGTTTGTATTTACTGCCTTCTTTTATTATTGAATATTTTTTCTTTCTTTCTTCATGTTGCCTTACTAATTGTATCATCCAATCCTTTGTTGTTTCTATGTATGTTAGTAAGCCAATAGTTGTTGTCTTGTATGACAATTCCAGCTGAATAAGACCTCTTCCACCTTCTTTACGGGGTATGTATAGACGGTCTACATCAGCCTTTGGATGATGCATCTTATGCTTAGAAAGAAGCTTTCTTGTTTTAGCATCCATTCGTCTGATGTCGTTTAGAGTCCAGTTTAAGATGTTGAAGCTATATTGGACAACTGGGATTGCAAGGCTATTAATGGCCATAACTCTATTCTGTGAATTTAATTCAGTTTTTAATATCATTCGTAGCCTTCTATAGTACTCTTTACGCACTATTTCTTTCATTTTTTTATGGTGAATGTTTTCGCTCTCATTTACACCTAGGTATTTATAAGCTTCTTCTGGTTTCAATTCTTTTATTGTTACAGCAGGGTCTAAGCTAATTGAGGATGTTTCTTGTATTGATCCACGTAAAACTGTAGCTTTAGCACATTTATTCAAATTGAATTTCATTCCAATGTCTTCGCTGAAGCATTTTACAGTTTGCAGAAGACCTTCCAGCTCATTATCATTCTTAGCATATAACTTTAAGTCATCCATGTAAAATAGATGGCTTATTTTATTTTGGCCTATTTTATAACCACATTCTGTCTTATTAAGTTGACTGGTTAGTGCTATTAATGATATGCAGAATAGTAATGGAGACAAAGAATCACCTTGAAATATACCTCTTTTGATGTTTATTTCATCAGGTTCCATTTATATGATTGAGGTAAAAGGTTGTTTTCCATATAGACATGCGCTGTTTGATGAAATTGATGATGACCGGTGATATTTTGTATATATTTAAAGTCTTTAAAATCCAGGAATGTGGCACACTATCTAATGCCTTATGATAATCTATCCAGGCAGTACTAAAATTTTTCTTTGTACTGTAGCAGTTTTCCAGGATCATTTTGTTAATAAGCAATTGGTCTTTACACCCATAACAGCCACGTTTGCACCCTTTTTGTTCAAGCGGTATCATGTCATTTCTTTCTAAGAATAAATATGTCTGTTTTGTTAAAATAGATGTTAATAGTTTATATGTTGTCGGAAGGCATGTAATTGGTCTGTAGTTTTTCGGGTTGTTTGTGTCACCATTCTTGGGTAGAAGAAATGTAATTCCTTTGGTCATCCATGCAGGAATTTTAGTGGGATCGTCAACCATTTCTTGAAGTTCTTTGGCTAGTTTATATGCTGCATTTAAATAATATAGCCAAAAGTTAGGAATTTTTATCTATACCTGGGAATTTCCAATTGTGTGCTTTTTTAGTGCAAATTTAACATCCTCTTCTGTAATTCCAGCCCATGTCTGTTCTGGTTTACTTTTCATTCGCTCTCTCTTGTGCAATCCAATCTACTTCTTTATGTTCTTTAGAGCAAGCCCATATCTTTTCCCAGAACTGTAACTTCTTCCATTCTTGGGGGGGGGGGGGGACTGTCACTTCAATTCTTTTTTTACCTATAAAATTTCCCTGTAAAATTTTTTTGCATCATTTTAAAAAATCTTGTTTTGTCTGTAAAATCTTGCTCTTTTCTCATAGCGTCTTATTCTTTGAGCCTTCAGTTGTATTTTTTGCTTTATTTTTTCCTTAGTTAATAGGACTTCATTTTCATTTCTAATGTTGTATTTTCTTTCGACTCTTCTGCTTTTCCTAGTTCTTACATTTATTCCTCTACTCAGTTCATCCAGTACTGATAGTTCACTTCTAAGTTGTTCGATTTCTTTTTCTATTTTTCTTTTCCAAGGTGGATCTTCATGTCTGCGAGACTGCCTTGTTTTTAATTTGATGTTCAATTTTTTGTTGCTGCTATTGCTGATGCATATATTGCTTCATTGAGATTTGTATGAGTGTCTTCATCCAAAATTAATTTGAGTGCTGCATTGTAGAGTTTAATAGTTCGGAGGTTATGCTTTGTTGGTTGTAATTTTGGGAGCTGTTCTCGTTCCTCCATTGCAATAGTTTGTATTTGACTTATATGGTTCTTGATTTCTTCCTTGGCTTCTTGTATACTGTTCTTATTTTTTATTATTATTATTATTATTATTATATTTATATTTATTATTAATCATTTCAACACCCCTCCCCATTCAAGGTGGTAATACCACTAGTACGCAAGGGTGACAAAAAGTGAAAGGAAAGACTGAAAATAAGAGTGATTGAGGAAAGGACAAAGGTTGAATGGTATGCCAGATGACGAAGATGGTGATTAGTGTTGCATTTGAACTCTTGAAGATCGTAGTTATCAGGAAAACAAGGAAACAGAAGTGAGTTGCACAGCTGGGATGTGTAGGAAAAGGGCTGGTTGCATTTAGCGATTTCACTAGTAAAAGAGTGGGATTTAGATGTCAATCTGGTAGCATACCCGAATTGATATATTTGGAGAAACAGGGGAAAAGAATTCATCAGAACAGTTTCCATGAAGATATTTTGTAGAAAAGACAGAAGGAAGCCACATCATTTTGTTGAGAAAGTGACTGAATTTGAGATGCAAGGTCAGGATTGATTATATTCTTTGGATTTTCTCAAAAACCTCAAGATTTACAGCAGGAGCACCAGACCTGATATGGCAATAGTATTCAATGCCTGGAGAAATGGTAGATCTGTAAATGTGCAAAATGGATTCTGACGAGAATTTTCTGGCCCGGCTCAGTGGCCTAACTTTCTTTGTCGTAGATGCAGCTATTGATTTGATATGGTCGCTCCACTTCTTGTGAGGACAAAATGGCGTCGTGTATACTGTCTGAATAATAAATACTGCTAAGTATCATTTCCTTCAAGTCTATAACAAAATACTAAATGAAAATAAGAAATATTTATTTGCCAATCTCTAAAAGCTTTAAACTAAGTTTTTCTGGGCTCCTGCCAATTTCAGTAGATATTTATATTGGCAACCATTTTTTTTTTTTTTTTTTTTTGTATTTCATTAAATGATTTATTTGCAAGCAAGAAATTTTTGCTTGTATTATCTGATGTTTGATTTTAGGTGTGATAATGTTGGCAACTATATAACAATAATAAAATAAAACCACTTTTTTGTGCATCCAAGTAGTGCTGAGAGGTCAGACACAAAAGTGTTTTCATTAAATAACTTTATCTGAATTGAATTCTATCCCCTTTATTGGGCAGGCTTTTAAATGTCTGTGAAAGGCCCATGATATAAGTGATCACTGTTTTTCTTTTTCTTTTTTAATTTTAAAAATTTTTTATTTATTTATATATTTTTATTTATATGTATATTTTTTATTTGTATGGGTAGGGTTTGAAGGCTATCACAATGCGTTTTGTAAAATAAAGGAAGGTAAAAAAAAGGTGTTGGATATTACCTATTTATTATTCATTAATATTTCGAGATCAACATCTCATCTTCAGAATGGTAGGAGAGCTTTATTTCACGTCTGCTTGTGAACCATGCCTTTCCTCAAATGCTCATCTTTAGCTGCTTCTGCAGACTAGCCACAAATGTACACAAATGACAAATGTAACTTTTTCTACATGGCAACACAGCACCATTTACTATAAAGTCTCATTAAACTTAACTAAAAAAAAAAAAATTTGCAGACATACACTACCAGCCATGATTATTAGGCCACCCCAGTGTAGTAAAAAATGTATTTCATACTATTTTTAGTATTTATTGCCAAGTAAATAGTTGTAAATAAAAATAGAATAGTTCTTTTGTTAATACTGCACAATAACATGTGCATCAAATGAATTTATAAATATTTAATAATTGCCTATATTGCAGTTTCATCAATGAAAGCATGAAGAAAATTTAGGGTGATTCGGACGAGTTCATCTTTGCTTCCTTGTTTTGTAAAATTTTGCACAGTAATAATAACAAAAGAACCATTCTCTTTTCATATAGAATTATCCACCTGGCAATAAATACTAAAAATAGTATGAAATACATAGTTTCAATCTACGGGGTGCGATGGGTAAATTGTCGCCATTTGCCTTGTAAAATTTTGCAAAGTAATAACAACAAAAGAACCATTCTATTTTCATTAAGAATTATCCACTTGGCAATAAATACTAAAAATAGTCTGAAATACATTATTTATTTAAAAAAAAAACAAAAAAAACTGGGGTTGCCTAATAATTTTGGCTGGTGGTGTAGGTTTATATGGACTTTTGTCTTTGTTTTGGTGGGAGGAACCAGATATCATTCTTACCATTTTTAGCCAGACCAGCGAATCTTGGTATTCAAGAAGATCAACAAGTTGTTCCAAAAGATTTATTAAGCATTTAAACATGTAAGAAAAATGTTTTTGCAGCAGCTTATTTAAAATCTTACACTGGGTGCGTCACTAATACTTTCATGTACAAAGGAGTGGTCGAAAAAATAAAATTTAGTTAATCATTGCTTTATATAATGTTGAACGTTATGAAATGTTTTTCTCAATTTGCTTAGTTCACAAAGATTAGTTGAGAAAATTTAAATACAGATTTTCAGTTAATATTAATGAAATATTTTTAACTTCTCTTAAACTTCTGCTGCTTGGTCAGTACTTTTAAAAAAATTTCTCTTTGCTGTTATTAATTTAAATTGTTAATATGGGTAAGCAGCAAATGGACAGTCTCGTTTAAGATGTTTTCTAAAATGGTTTTCATGTCCTAGTTTTGCTGTTTTAAAAATGAGCTCCGATTTTCTTTTTTTTCTTTGTTTCTTTACATAAAGAGATGGCCATTTAAACAACTGGTTTTCAATGTTGACATGATGGAAAGGGAACTTGAAAATATTCTTTAATCTCCTGATTATGGGTGTGTGTGCATTGAATAAACATTGGTTGATTGCTGGTAGCAGCAGGCTTCATTCACAAATTCAATGCAATGCATAAGAAAATATTGTTCTTGGCTTTGTATCCAAAGATTTTGTGAAAACGGCTAAAACGTAAAGGTGGATCAGAAATCGGTAGCCTGTAGAAATTTATTGAATTTTGTCTTGAAATGTTCACTGTATGTTTAATCTGCAATGAAGTCACCTGAATTAGGTGCATTGACAAGGAGTGTGTTAACTATAAAATAAATGCTTCTTTTTTCTTCTCTATTGCTTCTTATTAGATGTGCATACATACAAAAACTTTTTTTTTTTCTTTTTCTATCTCCTCAGAGTAGGCACATATATTTGTAGTGTATTGAGGAAGCAGATCCTTATTTAAACATATATTGTTAAATATAACGGACAATGAATGCCTGTTTAATCATGAGCTGTTCTAAATGTCTTATTTTAGCTTTAATTTCTGGTGAAAATAAAGACAGAAATTGTCCAATATTTGGATATTTCCTTATTAAGCTGCTCCTTGATCTAAGCTTTTGGCTCACATGAGCCATCGTCAGAGTGGTTATACAGATATTTAAACAAAGATATTCACCAACATATTCTGTTATGTTGGCATAAAAGATTGCGATGTGATAAGTCAGAATAGCAGACGCAGGTTATAAATTCATGGTGCAGTTCTGATGTCATACCATGTGAGAGACTGAAATATTAACAGAACCATATCTCTAGATGCAGTTAAATATATATATATATATATATATATACATTTTTTAAAAGCAATTAAAAGCTTGTCTAATTAAATTTCATAGTTTTTTTCATTTTTTATCTTACTATTTGGAGCAGATGTGTAACTAATAACGAAAATTTAAAAAAAAAAATTTCTTAAAATTTCATGAATTTACATGGAGGGAAAGTAACAGTTGTGTGTGGTGGTGGGGGAGGGGGTACCAAGATTTTCTAAAAGTAATTTAAAAAATAATTTCATTCATTTTTAAAAAAGTCATGAAAGTTTTTATAAAATCCAATAATTATTTGATTTTTGAAAGAATTTCCAAATTAATGTATTTTTCACTGAAAAAGAAGAGTTCCATATTACATTATCCATTGTAAACTCTGGTAACAATTTGGTTACTTGCTGATGAAAAACAAAAGACGTTTTAACAAAATTTCATATGTATTAGAAAGGATTAAAAAATTTTAAAAAAATGATGAAAAATCTTTGGTCTTTCCTTTTAATAATAACAACCATTTTGATGGAAAAACTTCATTAAGTTTTATTAGGCTTGGAGCCATTTTTTTTTTTTTTTTTTTGTACTATGCTGTTTTTTCAGTGACTTAGTGTAGGTACCTAAAATAAATTATATATACATACACACACATAAACTCTATCTCAAGCACTTAAAAAACCTGCTTGCCAAAATCTTTATCAGTCAACCATAATCTTGGCACTATGCATCATCACAACTCAACACACATTTTTATTTATTTTATTTTTTAAAATTTTATTTTTATTTATTTACTTTTTTAAAGTTCATTGACTAATCCTGTTTTTCTGATTGTACCTACTTAAAGAGGAGCTGCTATTCTTAATTGTGAATTTGGTCTAAAGCATTTACTTAAGTATTTGGACAATTTTTTTCTTTATGCCTATTTTAAAAAAAAAATTTTTTTAATTTTATTTCTTTTTATTTTATTTCTTTTATGCCTAATTTTTTTTTTCTTTTCTATTTACAGCTCATTTTTCTCCATGGGTTAGGAGACACAGGGTGAGTTACTTTCTCTTCTGATGGTCTGCCCCATTTTATGCTTTGATAATTAGCTTCCACTACTCAAACAACTGAATCGACCGACTATGAATGGTCTCGCTATTGACAGATGAAATTACCCAACATTTTCTTCAACTTTTGTTTGCATTGCTCAGATTGTTAAATGCTTCCTAAAGGCATTAAACACACGCCACATGCAATTGAATTTGTCATTGACTCTACAGTCTTAACCAATTCTTCTGACCTTACAACAAACTTACTGATCCGTTTAATTTATCAGAGCTCTTTTGTTTTCCTTTTAGTCTCTGTCTAGTTGAATTCATTGCATTCATTTACCCTTGGGAAAGGTATGAATCCATCTCTTCTCCTTGGCTATGGGTTGAATAGCAGGACAGATTAAGTTCTGTAGCCTTGGTTGGCAACCAGTCTACCACAAAGAAATGGCAACCTACAGCGGAAAATCTTTTGCCTAGTCAGTCATGTCTCGAGTGCGTGTATCATGTATGGCGCTTAACTGACTGTAGTAGATTCACTTAAAGAAAAAGTGGCTGGTCAATAAAACTAAAATGAGATTTCAATTTCATTTCTATATAAGGTCAGTCAAAAAGTAATTCTTGAATACAATGGAATTAATGGAGCATACTGAAATGAATGCAAGTTTCTTAAGATTTTAAACCTACTCCTCAACATAATCTTCATTCTTGGGCACCTTGAGGAGGTGTAGTGGTAAGCAAGCTTGTCTCACTAGAATCCTTACATTTGAGTAGTGAGTTCAATCTACTATCCCTTACTTTCGGTTTTGTGCCACATCTAATCTACACTTAAAAATATCACCATAATCTTTGTTCTGGAGCATTGTATTCTACCCCCTCCCCTTTTTTTTTTTTGAAAGGGGTCTCTTACTTCCTCATTAAAAGCTTCTTGGTTACTATATTCAAATTACCACTTTCATTTGCTGGAAAACTGCTGCTCTGTGAGAGCTTTATGTCCCCCAAATCAGTTTCTCAATGTTTTTAAGCAACAGCACTGCAGAAAGCAATGGCAACCTACTGTGGGATAATCTTCTACCCAGTCAGTCACGTCTCTTTCGAGACATGATTGCCCAAGTGTGTATCACGTATGGCACTTAACTGACTGACACCTAAGAACAAATGAAAATATGACACCTTTAGCAAAATTTTTAAACGGTATACATTTAAATATTATGAAGTAAAACGCTGGATATTTTTAAAAATACACACAATATGAACTTTTCTTATTTTAATGTTTCTATTCAACTATTTGTGCAGCTTATCTAGTAAGGAAACTGTGCCTGGAGTTTTTCACAATTCTTTTCAACGTTTAATTGAATGTGTGATAAAGACCCTCATTTCTTCTTGGGTTAAGCGTAGTCTTTCTCGCTGCTTATTTTTGTTATTTCAGGTCTAGAAGCTGAACTCATATAAATAAGTAGAAAACCGCAGTAAAATTGAAAGCTTTTTTTAAGCTAATGTGGGATTATTCCATTTGTACTGAAATTTCAAACGTATCAATGGGTATTGTCTAATGTTCTATTTTGAGCCCTTCATCACTAGAAATATTGAAAAGAATTATTTGAAAAAAAAAAAGTTATTCATTTATTCAAACACTAACTTCCACACATGTATATACACGTATACCATGACAATATTTTGGGCCATGCTAGTGTGCAACGACACGATGGATGAGAATCACTGACCCAAATGTTATGTTTGCTAGATTAGGACACATTTTGTTCGATAAAGCAAGGATTGTCAAGCCATGTGCTGAGATTGCTTGTCTTGAATTGTTAAATTGCAAAGAACATTGATTCTTTTAAATGTGACTTAACTGAAATAAGTTTCACTCGGAGTTTTGATGTGTTCACGTAGGAGACAAGGTTAGACATAAACTCTGAAAAGTATCAATGGTTTCTGGTACCAAAATGATGGCCATCACTTGACCTGTTGACTAATTTGACTTTACGCTTACATCTGTGCATTCTTTCCGTGAATATTTGCTAGCTTCCTGTGGTTAATGTTTGCAGCGTTTTCTCCTTCCAGAATAGGAAATTCTGTGTCAGCTGTTTATTTTGTCCAAAGAGGTGACCTTGTTTTTTTTTTTTGTTTTTTTTAAAGCAGAATTATGTCTAGGGAAAGTTACTAAAGAATTCTAATTAAATTAAACTTTTTATTATTATTATAAATATTTAATTCTGAATATTTTAACTCTACCTTTTTAACTTGAAGTAATTTGTGTGGGTGTTTGTCTGTTTGTTTTCATGTAAAAATATTTTTTGTTTTTAATTTTGTATTTGAAATAAACATATTCTCCCCTGTGTATATATTAAAAAAAAAAAAAAAAATTGACTGCCTCATTGCAATAACCAGATTTATGTAATTGTTCGTCTTAATCCAGCACCTGAAAATTGAGTTTTGCATGAAACTGCTACTTGTGATAGTGGATGGAAAAAAATATATATATATATGACATGAAATAGCCCTACAAAAGATTTATGGTTACAGTAGGCTTTACTTTTGACTAACCTTCATGAACTCTTCTAACCCTAGCCTTTTTGTATGACAAGCACATTAAGTAGGTCAGAGGATACAACTAGTATGAGTATATTAGTTAAACCAGAAAGGAATTTCAGAATTCCTCTTAGAAAGAAAAAAAAAATGTGTGTTGGCACACCATCTGAATACTTTCAATGACCTGCAAATTATATGAACATAAGAATAATCAGATATTTTCTATTTCCGTTGATATTCAGGCATTGTCTTTAGCATTTACCTTTAATTATTTTTTAATGTTTTCACGTAATGGTATAAAATTGTTAACTTTTTAAGTCGCTAACAACAATTTAAATATTTGTTAAATTTAAATACCGTTTCTGGATATGATAGATAAAGATCTGTTTATCTTTAAATGTTAATGGAGGCTCAGGCTCTTGGCAAAAATTTGAGATTCATTTCTGATTAGACAAAATGTCATTATGTATATTAAAGACGTAGTTGTTTTTTTTTTTTAATGGTTATAGTTTGTATCATATGAGAAAGGCTTAATGCAATCATATTTTTGGGAGTATGAAGAATTATGTGTACTAGCAGTACAGCCTGGCGTTGCTCGGGTATGATGAAAGCTTTAAAACTAATCCATGGTCCTGAAGCTCACTCAGCCTAAAGAATATTTGAAATAAAATTGCGACAATTTACCAATCGCACCTAATAAATTGCGACAATCTACCGATTTTTTATATATATATATATATATATGAGTTACTAGCAGTATAGCCCGACATTGCTCGGGTGTAATGAAAGCTTTAAAACTAATCCATGGTCCTGAAGTTCACTCTTTGAACATTGGCACGAAAGACTAAAAAGCAATAGTTGTTTCCAGTTAAAGTGAAACTGTAGACTGAAAGAAAAATGAATGGATGTAAGTCAAATTTTGATTTCCTGGTCTCGATATCAAATAAGTTCTTTTCGTCGTAAACTGAATTTTGAAGGCTAAATAAGTCCTCTGAGTAAATGGTATCATGGCTGAAACTAAGAACTACAATTATATCAACTTAGAGCCAAACCCGAAGCAAAAACTAAAATAAAAGGGCTGAAAAAAATACAGACACAGAGGCAGATAAACAGACACACACACACAAACATCTTGCCTTATATATATATATATATATATATATATATATAATCGAATTTCTGAAGTATTGTAAGAACTGCAACCTTGAAACTTCTGAATATCGTTTCTATGTCTTTGTCTATGAGTGTATCACATTTGATTAAAACCAGACCACTCCTTCTATAACCCGATTTTTTTCAATTATCAATTTTCGATATTTATCGGGGGTACCTCGACACAAAACCTAGCTAAGAACACTCGCAAATGCTTATAGTACAACTGTGTAAATTTTCAAGAAAATCGGTTCAGCCGTTTTGGAGTCTACAGGTAACGCGCACACACACACACACACACACACACACACACACGCACACACACACAAAGTTCCATTTATAAATAAGTTTAGGTATAACTCCTCGTTTGTTACAATTCTGAGTTTCCTGTATGAGGTAATTTTTTGGTGCAGATCGCAAACAGAAGTTTGTAAAAATTTAAATTTTAATAACCTGCTGTTGATAGTGTAGCCGTCTCTTTATTTATGGGTAGAAAAAAATATTTCTAAAAAGTGGATTAGATAGAAACAAAAACAAATGGATTAAAGAAACCTGATGATTGCCACATGCATGAAAGACAAAAGATGTGGAACAAAATGGCTATTTATTATTAATAGCCAGATTAACCCATAGTGATCACGCCATGATCCGTTGGATCTGTGCTTCGAAACTCTCTGACAGGGACCCCTTACATTCATTGAGGTCTAGACTTGGTCTGGCTAGTGTGGAGGAGATTCTTCGGTGGAACAGACTGCGCTGATATAGCCACCTTCAGTGCATGGACCAAGATGTGTGGCCTAGAAAAGTTGAGAGCATTGTCATCCCGGGCTCCTACCCTAGAGGTCGCCCACAGAAAAGATGGACTGACTGCATCAATGAGGATCTGAAAAGCACCGGTCTCAAGCCTGAACAAGCAATGGATTTTGGGGGGTGGCAAATGAACATCAGACCTGGATGGCATGGTAGAACTTCCAACCCTCGGACACGGGGAAGACAGGGAAGTAAAACCGAGAAGTAGTATAAATTTTAGTTTTTGTCTATACTTCTGAAATGAGATAGTCTTTACACTATTCATACTGTTGTCCTCCTCTTCATTGCCATTTTTAGGTTATTTCAGCTGTTGTATGCTCTAGTCTTCCTTGATGTGTTGTTCAGTACCAGAGTCCATTTTATAACCCAGACTCCCACTCAGCCTACATGAATGCAGTCCTGAATATATAAAAAGTGAAAAAGAAAAAATTCAGTAAAAATTCAAAAACAATAAGACAAAATTAAAAAATACTTACTTTATATAAATGTACTATCAGTATAGCCCGGCGTTGCTCGGGTGTAATGAAAGCTTTAAAACTAATCCATGGTCCTGAAGCTCACTCTTTGGACGTTGACACGAAAGATTAAAAAGCAATAGTTGTTTCCAGTTAAAGCGAAACCGTAGACTGAAATAAAAATGAATGGATGCAAGTCAAATTTTGATTTCCAGGTATCGATATTAAATTTTCTGCACTATTGTAAAAACTGCAACTTTGAAACTTTTGAATATCGTTTCTTATGTCTTTGTCTATGAGTGTATCGAATTTGATTAAAATCAGACCACTCTTTGATTATTGATTTTCAATATTTATCGGGGGTACCTCGACACAAAACCTAGCTAAGAACACTCGCAGACGCTTATAGTACAACTGTGTAAATTTTCAAGAAAATTGGTTCAGCCGTTTCGGAGTCTATAGGTAACGGACAGACACACATACACACAGACAGTTCCATTTATAAATAAGTTTAGATTTAGATATATTTATATTTTCCATTTGTAAACGAGTTTTTACATGACCTAGATTTCTACCATGAGTGGTGTCTTTAGGAGATTTTCAATATATATATATATATATATATATAGTAATCCGCAGACAGATCTGTTTAGCTGTATCACAGCTAATCAGTGTGGTTAGACATCTGATTGGTTCTAGCCAGTTGTGAAACCCAACCGAATTGACATAAGTCGGCAATTCTACCTCTGAGCTATAGGCGCTCGATAGAAGGCACACTTTGTGTTATATACAATGTAAACACACACCAGTAGCCAAGAGTATTCAAATTCATTATTGAATGAATTATATATATATATATATATATATATATATATATATATATTCTGGTGTACCATGATCATATAAGCTATCAATCATAGCATCTTACTCTTAATAATCCTCAAAGAAAAAAAAATTAGGAAACAACCTACAGACATACCACCACAATCCTTTAGTGCAGGGGTTTGCAACCTTTTGAAAAGTGAGGGCCAAAAAGCTATGTAGAATCATCAAGAAAGGCCAAACAGCTATGGTTCCAGTGTCATGGAGAAGAACCATGTTATTAAATATGTGAATAAAGTTTCTATGTTTTTAAAGAAAGCAAGGATTCAATATGATTTAATCTGACAGGAATTTTGTCACATCTTAAAAATGTTTCCTAAATCAGAACTGAAAAAAAAAAAATTCCATTAAAATTGGTTGAAAACACTATTAGAAGTTCCTGCTCACGAAAGCAGTTTCACAGAAAAAGCGAAATTGAGGCTATATGCTAATTTTGGTGATCCCTAAAAATAAAAAAAAAGGTGAAAAGAAATAAATTTTTCAATTTGAAAGCAATATATTCAGCCTATCAACCGTCACTTTGGTTTGGTTTGGGTTAGCTATATTTATATTGCGTACAGAGTAAGGTAGCGGGCTGTACAAGATTCACTTGAGAGCTGGATGTGGCCCATGGGCCAGGTGTTGCCGACTGCTGCTCTAGTGGGTCGTGTGGGAGCCAACATGTTAATTTTTATTGATAATAATGGTATAAAGGATAAAAAAATTTAAAAAAGACATCATTCCGCATTTCCTAATATATTCTACTAGAAAGACCCACGAAACTGTTTTTCTCTTTAAATCTTTTGATGAATCTTAACTTTCAAGTTAATGATTGAGTAAGCTCATGGCAACTTCTGTGACAAAATCTTTCGAAATGAGCCTATTGCATCAATAAATATGAGCTTATTGCAATAACAATCTTGTTTTTGAGGAGTGGGTACAAATGAAGATTTGAAGTTGACAACTTTCCATTTCACTGAAACAACCTTTCAACCCTTCCATCTCCCCTTTATTTTTTTTTCATTTTTTTCACTGACATCAAGTAGTCTTTATTGATATTTCTGAGATGAGGTAGTATTTACATTATTCGGACTATTGTCCTCATCTTTGTTGCTATTTGTACAATGTTTCGACCGTTGTACATGCCAACCTTCTTCAGGTGCTAAGAACTTGGAACTGAACCCTTTATTGCAATCACTGGGGGATATCATTCTCATTCCTTCCGCAAAGCTTTGATTAGAAGTCATGAGTTATCTCCCTGTAACCCTTCAAGTTACTTGTTCACCACTGCTGTACCCTGGTATTGAACTCACAACTCTAAGAGTCAAGTCAGGAATTAACCAACATCTGTAAAACACAAAACAGTTCATTATTTATGAAGTACTTACAGGAGGTATAATGAATGAAGAGATGGACAAGCACAATTAATAGGATAGTGTGTTTAATGGTAATTCTATTTCTTGATAGTTTTAACCAAAGATAACCAGTGGGTACTCAAGCTAATCTAGAAAGTTAATAGCATTTTACAGCTCAGCAAAGGTATACACATGGCCTTGACTGCAATATCTGTGTGTGATGATAGTAAGGCTTCTATCTCAAGATAGGTAACTATCATGAAATTTTCCACCTAATCTTTCCACTTAAAATAGAATAAGAATTTTTGCAGGAATTTTATTTTTGGCTTAATTCAAACTTCATAACACATCACTCAATAAGTCCCGGGCCTGACATATAGATGGCACCAATAATAAAAAAAATCCATATGATTTTTATGAAGTACTAACCTTCATAAATATGATTGTCTAGGACTTTTTACCTGTTATAAAATTCTTGAATTCATCTAGACTGCCTCTTTTGAGAGATTTGTGTGTATATATATATATATATATATATATATATATACACATACATATATACATGTCTGGTTAAAATTTAATAAAAGGGCTTTAAGGATTAATATATTTTTTTCTATCTTGCACCCATTTCTTTGTTTCCAGCACATTGAATTTCAGTGGGAGGTTTTATATTTTAATTTCACTGGGAATCTTGGCAAATTGTATGAAATATAGAAAATAAAAAGTTCTTTAACAAAGAACTTCAGTTGAATTCCAAGCCAATTGCCTCTGTCTCTCTCTCCCTCTCTGTGTGTGTGTGTCTCTCTCTCCCCCTCTGTGTGTGTGTGTCTCTGTGTGTCTCTCTCTCTCTCCCCCTGTGTGTGTGTCTCTCTCTCCCCCTCTGTGTGTGTATGTCTCTCTGTCCCCCCCCTCTGTGTGTGTATGTCTCTCTGTCCCCCCCTCTGTGTGTGTATGTCTCTCTGTCCCCCCCTCTGTGTGTGTATGTCTCTCTGTCCCCCCCTCTGTGTGTGTATGTCTCTCTGTCCCCCCCTCTGTGTGTGTATGTCTCTCTGTCCCCCCCCTCTGTGTGTGTCTCCCCCCCCCCTCTGTCCCCCCCTCTGTGTGTGTGTGTCTCTCTGTCCCCCCCCTCTGTGTGTGTGTGTCTCTCTGTCCCCCCCCTCTGTGTGTGTGTGTGTCTCTCTGTCCCCCCCTCTGTGTGTGTGTGTCTCTCTGTCCCCCCCCCTCTGTGTGTGTGTGTCTCTCTGTCCCCCCCTCTGTGTGTGTGTGTCTCTCTGTCCCCCCCTCTGTGTGTGTGTGTCTCTCTGTCCCCCCCCTCTGTGTGTGTGTGTCTCTCTGTCCCCCCCCTCTGTGTGTGTGTGTGTCTCTCTGTCCCCCCCCTCTGTGTGTGTGTGTCTCTCTGTCCCCCCCCCTCTGTGTGTGTGTGTCTCTCTTCCCCCCCCCCTCCCCCCCCCCTCTTGTGTGTGTGTCTCTCTGTCCCCCCCCTCTGTGTGTGTGTCTCTCTGTCCCCCCCCCTCCCCCCCCCCTGTGTGTGTGTGTGTCTCTCTGTCCCCCCCCCTCTGTGTGTGTGTGTGTGTCTCTCCCCCCCCCCTCCCCCCCCCCTCCCCCCCCCCTGTGTGTGTGTGTGTCTCTCTGTCCCCCCCCTCTGTGTGTGTGTGTCTCCCCCCCCCCTCTGTCCCCCCCCCCTCTGTGTGTGTGTGTGTCTCTCTGCCCCCCCCCCCTCCCCCCCCCCTCTGTGTGTGTGTGTCTCTCTGTCCCCCCCCCCCCCCCCTGTGTGTGCATGTGTGTGTGTCTCTGTCCCCCCCTCTGTGTGTGTGTGTGTGTGTGTCTCTGTCCCCCTCTGTGTGTGTGTGTGTGTCTCTGTCCCCCTCTGTGTGTGTGTGTGTGTGTGTCTCTGTCCCCCTCTGTGTGTGTGTGTGTGTGTCTCTGTCTGTCTGTCTGTCTGTCTCTGTCTCTCTCTCTCTCTTCCCCCACACACCATATAAAAAACATCTGACCATGCTAGGTGAAGCTCGTCATCTTTCTTTTAATGTATCTATCCTGATTCCCTCCACCCTCTTTACCAGTATTCTCTTCTGTTCACCTGAAGCATTTTTTCTTCCTTCCCCTCTTTCCTTTTTTTTTCTTTCTTCCACTGTTTACTTCTGTTGTCCTTACCCCCCCACACACACACACACTAAAACAAATGTATTTTCTATAATGTTTAAGATTGTTCTAATGAGGCGAATTTCACTTGCTGAAATGAACATATGATCTTGAGAAATTAGAATTTTTTATATGTGAGATATATATAAATTGCTCTGTAAATAATTTTAATTATATTGAGCCCTCTGGCTGGATCAGTTTAAATATATTTGGATATTTAATTTTTAATGATAAATATTAATAGTATCTCTTTTGGGATTTTACCATCAAGCAAAGTTGCTTCCTTTTGGATATATTCCACTTATTCACAATGCTTTTGGTTTAAAAGGAATTTTTGTAAATGAAAAAGCTTTCATTTTAGCTTAATTGAAAACTAAAGGATTAAATTTATTTCCAGTAAGTAAAATACTCTATTTCAAACAAAAATTATTTTTTTTTTCTCATGTATAGTTGATTAACGCACTTTTTCGTCTTTCATAGAAATGTAATCGTCTTTATTAAAGAAAAAAAAACAACTTCCAAGAATAAAATACTTCTCTTAAACCTTATTTGAAAAATATTCGTTGCTTTAAAGTATAGTTAATCTGATTTCAAACAAATATTATTTACTTTAAGTATAAAATAACACAAGTGTATTTTTAAATCAAAATGTAACTGTTTTTTTTCACTGACATTGCCATGTTTGATGAGTTGATGACAGGTTCATTGTTGTTCTCTGGAGAATTTATGTATAAAATGTAATTTAAGAAAATGACATAAATGCCGGTTTTATATAATTTTTTAGTACTTGGTTATCTTGAAAATATTGAAAAATATTCTCCATAATCGAATTTTAGGAATGTTGACTTGAAATTTGCGATAGGCCTTGATCTTAATTTCTGAGAATATCACGTATGCTCACACATACTTATAGAAATCAGAATATTTATACTTTAAAAGGATGGGCATTGTGGTGCAGTGGATATGACAAATCGGGGTACCGAGTTCTAATTCCGGTTGAATTCCTTGCATTCACTTATGCACAAATACCATTGGGAAAGGTATTAATCCATCTCTTACCTCCAGTTATGGGTTAAATAATAGGACAGATTGGGTTCTATAGCCTTGGATGGCAACCAGTCTACTGCAGAAAGTAATGACAACCTACTGTGGGATAACCTTCTGCCGACATTCAAGTCTCTTTCGAGACATGATCACTCAAAGTGTGTATCACGTATGGCACTTAACTGGCTGATTGAATATAATAGTTGGAAACTTGATTTAAGCTTCTACTGGGCATAAAGTGGGGAATCAGTTTTATATTGTTATGAAGTAATAAACTGATCACCCACGAATTACTATTTAATAGTATAATACATCTCTTTGCCCTCTAGGTATGAGTCAAATAACAGGACAGATTGGGTTCTATAGCCTGGGCTGGCAACCAGTCTACTGCATGAAAGCAATGGCAACCTACTGTGGGATAATCTTCTGCCCAGTCAGTCATGTCTCTTCTGCGACATGATCGCCCAATGCGTGTATCATGTATGGCACTTAGATTATGATATTCTAAAAAAATTTATTTTAAAAATCTTGGTATATGATGATTTGTATTGAGCTTTTCAATTTTGCACCTAATATTATTATTATTATTGTTGTTATTATTAATGTAGAATTTTAAGATTTGAAATTTTATGAATTATAATTAAAATGTAAAAAAAAATGGAAACTGTTCTTGTAAAATCTCATTCATCGAAAAAAAATTTTAGGCTACAGTGATCATGTTTTATTGCATTTTCTAATTTGTCTTAGTTTTAATGGCGCTTTCTAATTTGTCTTAGTTTTAATGGCGCTTTCTAATTTGTCTTAGTTTTAATGGCACTTTCTAATTTGTCTTAGTTTTAATGGCACTTTCTAATTTGTCTTAGTTTTAATGGCGCTTTCTAATTTGTCTTAGTTTTAATGGCGCTTTCTAATTTGTCTTAGTTTTAATGGCGCTTTCTAATTTGTCTTAGTTTTAATGGCGCTTTCTAATTTGTCTTAGTTTTAATGGCGCTTTCTAATTTGTCTTAGTTTTAATGGCGCTTTCTAATTTGTCTTAGTTTTAATGGCGCTTTCTAATTTGTCTTAGTTTTAATGGCGCTTTCTAATTTGTCTTAGTTTTAATGGCGCTTTCTAATTTGTCTTAGTTTTAATGGCGCTTTCTAATTTGTCTTAGTTTTAATGGCGCTTTCTAATTTGTCTTAGTTTTAATCGCTTTCTAATTTGTCTTAGTTTTAATGGCGCTTTCTAATTTGTCTTAGTTTTAATGGCGCTTTCTAATTTGTCTTAGTTTTAATGGCGCTTTCTAATTTGTCTTAGTTTTAATGGCGCTTTCTAATTTGTCTTAGTTTTAATGGCGCTTTCTAATTTGTCTTAGTTTTAATGGCGCTTTCTAATTTGTCTTAGTTTTAATGG
Source organism: Ascarosepion bandense (assembly GCA_037127315.1). NCBI lineage: Eukaryota > Metazoa > Mollusca > Cephalopoda > Sepiida > Sepiidae > Ascarosepion > Ascarosepion bandense. Next base: position 3,481,380 of record JBBBDQ010001336.1, read on the forward strand.
CGCTTTCTAATTTGTCTTAGTTTTAATGGCGCTTTCTAATTTGTCTTAGTTTTAATGGCGCTTTCTAATTTGTCTTAGTTTTAATGGCGCTTTCTAATTTGTCTTAGTTTTAATGGCGCTTTCTAATTTGTCTTAGTTTTAATGGCGCTTTCTAATTTGTCTTAGTTTTAATGGCGCTTTCTAATTTGTCTTAGTTTTAATGGCGCTTTCTAATTTGTCTTAGTTTTAATGGCGCTTTCTAATTTGTCTTAGTTTTAATGGCGCTTTCTAATTTGTCTTAGTTTTAATGGCTTTTTTATTTTATGATTCAGAGCAGATTTTCCGGAAATGACTAACTGTTTAAAAGAATAAAACAATTGATTTACATTCTTGAAGGAGTCTTGCTATTAACTAATAAAACAAATTTTACAATTAAAATTTAATTTCTTGAAATTTTCAACAAATTAAGTGGTAGTGGGTTAATTATATGTAAAAATAAAAAATAATTAATTCATTTGTGAATAAGTCTTGACAGTTTCCTTTAAATCAAACAAGTATTAGATTTTTACACAAGAATTTTCAAATTGATGTTTTTTTTTTTTGTTTTTTTTTTTAAGCCTGCATTTGACTGACTGCTGACAGCAAAACGATTTTTAACCCTGATTTTAAATGAGCTAGAAAGGATTAAAATTTTTTAAATATATTAAAAAAAAAAAAAAAAAAAGACATGATGAGTCTTTTTCATTTCATGCCATTGTTTTTTTGTTTTTTTTTTTGTGGAGGTTCCATATATACACATATATATTTACTGATGGTTTAGGTTCTGTAATAGATTGTACCTCTTTGAGTGAATGTCAGAAATACTCCTATGCTTTTATCTCAATTGCATCAATCTCATGTTGTAATACTTTTTGTGTGTATCTGTTATTTGTTCATTAATGAATGGCTAGCTTTGGTTCATCTGCCTCTTAAGGCCAATTGAAGCATTTGCCCTAAAGAGATGATTATTATCAAACTACTAAATGTATAAACATAATACTTTGTATTGATTGCCGACAATGTAGTATTCAGAAAGTACCTTGTTTCCCCCCCCCCCCCATCCTCTAACCTTGACTTTCAATTAATTGGCTTGTTTCTTCGAAAGCAAAAAAAGTTTTGTTTGTGTGGCTGTTGGGAAAGACAACCTTCATCTGTTAGAACATTCTTGGTTTGAATATAAATGATTTATACTCTGGCCAGATTGATTAATCACAACTTTGTTTCTATCTTCTATGTGCCGTGATTTCGGGACGTTGGTGATCATGGCTCACCACAATTTCAGTAGTGCTTAGTAAGTTCGTTTGCTATCTCTCCTAATCCCTGTTCTGTCAGCCATTTACACAATCTTGTTTGGTAGGTTATGCACTGTTCTCATCTTGCTTGTGCTCAAGGTCTTGGGCATGACGGTAAACTGCATCCGGCAGCAAGGCCTCTGATTGAGAGGTTGTGAGGAGCATGGAACAACCTCTTAATTGCTGTTGTTCCCAGGTCCACCCTGACTTGGAGTGGTACCATCTGTTAGGGTCCCAGCTATGGGCAAATAGTTAACCTCCAAACTGGGGTCAAAACACTATGAAAGTATAAAAATAGACTTTTATAGAAAAATATTACCAAGAATACATTTTTGAAGAAAAATTATTACCATAACACATTTTTGAAGAAAAAAAATTCTCAGCAAAACATCTCTGAATACAAAACTAAAAGACATTTTCAGTTTTCTAAAATAAAGAATAAAAACAAATTTTCATTTAAAATCTGACTAAATCAACCTTGTCACTATAACCGAACATTTAAAAAAAAAAGTACCTTAATACACCACCTTTTTGGCATTAAATAACCCACAGTGGTTGATATACTGTTAAACAAATCTCAAACTCAAGCTCTTGTGCTCAATGTACTGAGTGTTAAATTTTTCAAGCCCTCTTTCCTCATTGCCGTATATACTTGTGTATAAGCCAACATCATATATAGTGCAACACCTGGATTTTCTTTTTTTATTAATTAAAAAAATTACCTGTATATAGTGCGATCACCTTTTTTTTTTTGTACTATAGTATATATGGTAAGAAAATTAGAAATTTCAACTATCTCTTTCTCTTATTAAGTGTCCTTTTTTGTTTCTAAAACTTTGTTGTTGCTCACATGATAAGTCCATAATATTCTCAGTATCCTTCTGTAGTCATATTTATAGTGAAACCTAAAAAAAAAACTTTGTAGAAACATTTTATGGGTCCTATTATTTCAATTTTGTGAAATTTCTTGTGATGAACTGATTTCTACTCAGAATCTTAAGTAGGAGATGGTTACACAATCTTATAGGGAAAAGACGACTCTTGGTCTGTCCATAAATTTTGCTTTGTGAAAGTAATGTTGTTCTAATAGATTTGGCATTTCTTAGATGATGTTTTATGAATTTTGAGTTATATATATATATATATATTAATGCAGGTTTCATTGAATAATATAGACAAGTTTTGTCTATTAATTTTGTGTAGGATCCGTTCATACCGTCTGATATACTTGATGGTGATATCATTGAAAGACAACAAAAAATCACACGGTAGGGATGGACTTATATTTCAATTTAATTCTCTTTATTGTTAATAGCTTAAATGTTCTATGTTTATTGTGCGTTAATATTTACTCTTTGATAATGGCTTATGTGAGCCGAAAGCTTAGACCCAATTAAAAAATAAAAAATTACTGTGATTTTTTGTTGTTTTTCAACGACATCACCATCAAGTATATCAGACGGTATGAACGGATCCTACACAAAATTAATAGACAAAACTTGTCTATATTATTCAATGAAACCTGCATTAATGAAAAAATGCTGCCAAAATACACACAATTTAAATATATATATATGTAGTCATCCGCAGACAGAGCTGTTTCGCTGTATCACAGCTCATCAGTACAGTTAGACAGCCGATTGCTTTTTACCCAGGATTGAAACCCAACCGAATTGGTGTCAGTTGGCGATTCTGCCTCTGAGCTACAAGTGCTTCGTAGAAGGAGGCAGACTTTTTAGCGTGTATATTATCATTATAAATGCCCAATAGCTGAGAGGGTTCTAATTCATTGCTGAATGAACAATGCGTAGATGCCAGAGTAGCTACTGTTTTTAAGAATTTACCAGAGTACTCAATTAGTGTGAGAGCATAAATTGTGTGTGGGTGTTTACTTATTTCTGCTCATGTCACAGGTTCTGAAATCTGTCAGGAAGTAAAAGTATTTTCATGTGTGTGTTGTGATAGTGTTTTTAGTGGCAAGAATTTACAGTAATTTTACTGATAAAAGGTATTTTGGCAAGAAATTTGTTTTTTTGTTTTTTTTTTTAATTGTAAAGTGCTCAATATCGGGGTGGAGATAGCGTTGATAGATTAAATGTAAAGGATTTGTTACTTTAACCTGCTTGAACCTTCTCAGTCACAAATTCTTTGCATTAAACACACACATAATAAATAGAAGACGTAAATCTAACATGTTTCACTTTTATTAATGCTAATCTTATGGTTGCACCTTTCTTTTAAAATTCCAAAGAGCTGATTGGTTACAGTTTGTTAATTCAGAGAGCACAAAATTAAGGATATTTATTTTTCTTTCCTGCATTCCATGGTCGGCTGTTTCAGCAAGTTGGGTGGAATAGTGTTGTTGCCTGTTTACACATCTCTTATCATTCCCAAACATCAAGAAAATCAAAATTTGAAGAGAAAGCAGGCATCTTTGACAAATGCGATTCATCCTCGAATTACAAAATGGTTGTCTTTTCAACTCGTAACTTCGTCTTGCCAAACAAGCTATTTATTTGTAGCTTTGGTGCCAAGCTGTGTCCTAGCATGTCTTCGTATTTGAGTGTTTGGGGTGCACAGTGAAGTAATGGATAGTGGCTTCTATTAAGGAATCTGAGAGCCTAGTTTGAATTCTGGTCACATTTGTTACATGCATGCGAATACCCTTGGAAAAGGTATGAATCCATCTCTTCTTCCAGACTGGTTTGGCCTATAGCCTTGTTTGGCAACCAGGCTAGGTAGGGACAACTCTGAATTCAAAACTGTATGTAGCCCTGGTGAAGTAAATACTATACAACTAAAGAAAGGACTGTGAAATTTACATTGACTGTGATCCAGATTATGCTTGACTATTATGTGTGTGTGTGTATATATATATATATATATATATATATATATATATATATAAAGTCATCCGCAGACAGATCTATTTTGCTGTATCACAGCTCATCAGTACGGTTAGACTCCGATTGCTTTTAACCCAGGATTGAAACCCGATCAAATTGGTGTCAGTCGGCAATTCTACCTCTGGGCTATGGACGCTCGGTAGAAGTAGGCAGACCTTTTAGCGTGTATATTATCATTATACACGAAATTTGTTATATATAATAGTGCTGTCAAAGTTCTACTTATGACAATTTTGGAGCACGGTCAAAGCCAGCTCGGAGATGAAGATTTCTTTACTACCACATCTTAGTGTTTTTTCGTTTTAGTCAGATCAGGCCCGAAAAGTTTACCCCCCACCCATCTCTTCTCCATTTGTCCAGATCTCAAGATCAAAGTGCTCTTTGCAATGTTCTGAGGCCAAAACCTAATCCAGTCTTAAATCGGGCCATTTTCAGTGTCATTTTTGGATGGATTGTATTTTCAACATTGGAATGTGTCTTAAAAAGGTGAAATTTTTTTTTTAAATCCAATAATATGAGCTCCACGATGTGCATTGTGACGCAGTGGATATCGGCTTGGAACGAGAAATCGGGGAACCGAGTTCGAATTTCAGTTGAATTCCTTGCATTCACTTACGTGCAATTACCCTTGGGAAAGGTATTAATCCGTCTCTTCCTTCCAGTTATGGGTTAAATAACAGGACAGATTGGGTTCTATAGCCTTGGTCGGCAACCAGTCTACTGCAGAAAGTAATGGCAACCTACTGCGGGATAACCTTCTGCCCAGTCAGTCATTCCTCTTTCGAGACATGATCGCCCAAGCGTGTATCGCGCATGGCACTTAACTGACTGAATATGAGCTCCATTTGTTAGGTTTTAAATTAGAAATTTACTAAGTAAAAATACAATTTCTGCTTTCATATTATTTTAGTGTTGTAACATTCTTTTCAAATGCAAAGCTCTTAAAATTAAATATGGTTTAGATTAGCCAAAAAAATTTTGTTTCTAAATGTAAAAAAAAAAAATAAATTGGGTAAAATATTCTCCATTAAATTTGATGATGCAGATTTTATATCAAGCTATGTTGGTTGGTTGGTTGTTTTGTTTTCTAGCAACCTCAGTGGGTCATTTATTGCCAACTAAATTTTATTTATTGCTGATAATTCCTTTTTCTTTCAACAATTTGTCGTTTTTATATAAATTTTGTGTCTAGTAATACTTTTTTCTTTTCGAGTCTCAAGATTCATTGGGATTTGTTTTTAAGGGCAGGGTCCCCAAGTCCTACCCTTATTTAACCCATAATTGGAGGGAAGAGACGGATTAATACCTTTCCCAAGGGTACCAGTGCTTAAGTGAATGCAGGGTATTCAACTAGAATTTGAACTCGGCTCACCGATTTCTCTTTCCGAGCCGATATCCACTGCACCACAACGCACATCCGTCACTATACGCTTACAGCACCTGGTATTCCCAAGCGGTCATCCATCTAAGTACTGACCAGGCTTAACGTTGCTTAACTTCGGTGATCGAGCGAGAACCGGTGTATTCAACATGATAGGCCGTAAGCCTCAAGCTATGTAAAGTCAGATTTATACACTTTGGGTGGGTGGAGTTGGCAAAAGCATTATTCGAAATCCTATTCAATCCAAATATGGATTGCATGTGCATACACAAGATCGCCCACAGACAATTTCAGAAGGCAGAATTTATTGAATTTAGAGATTGAAATGTAAGCAACCATTAGACGTTACTTGTAATCAATAACTGTCAGAAAAATAAGTTTCAAAGAAAGTGCAAGTAATAAAATTGCCTGGTTAAATAACAAGATTTATTCTTTTTAAAAAAGAAAAAAAATAATCTAAAAACAATGTCTGAAGGACAACTATCAAGATTACAAGACCCAGCACCTGTCAATAGGATATCTGGCAACATGGTGGGGTAGGAAACTGGATACATTTGTAGTCGACTCCATTTTCATTCAGAGTGAATGAAAAATACATTGTCAGTCACTTGCACACCCACACACTCTAACTATGGCTAAAAAGTAGAAAAATTCCTTTATAGTTAAACGATCCAAATAGAGGATGCGATGGGTAAATTGCCACCATTTTATATTTTTAATTTTGTGCATGTGTGTGTGTGTGTTCCTGATTTTTGTCAACTGCATAATATAGTAGGGTCAGTTGGGCACTCTGTGAGAAAAAGAGCGCCATGATGTGGTTCCCTCCACCAGAAATTTGAAAATGGCGGGCTGTACTGCTTGGCATTCATGCTGGGAGATCCGATACGAAAAAATAAGTGTGTTTTGGTGTCAATCTGAGGACAGTGCAAAGGATTTGGAAAGAGTCGGATAAATCTAAAGTTGATTATAAAGGTACAACAGCTCAGAAAACTCACTCTGTTTTGATTAAAAAAAACAAAAACAAACTCCTGAATTTGTCGATGAGATCCAGGCCATGATTAAAAACGATCCCTCCAAGTCAGTCAGGGTCATAACCAGGGAACTGAGTCAAGAGGGTGGCTGCCAGAAGACTGTGTATGGCAACAAGACTCTGCACCATGTTACACAAGCAGGAGAATCCAGTCATGACTGTCAGACAATTTCTGCGACAACATCACTCCCCACCCCCCATCTGACCACCCAACTTCCTAGATTGCAAACCCCCTTGATTATTATGTATTGGGCACAGTTGAGCAAGAAACCAACAAAACTCCTTGAAGCACCCAAAGATGAACTGAAGGCAAGGATTAATCACCAACTGAAATACGAGGACTGTCCAGAAGAAATACAGCAGATTCCAAAGTTGTCTGGAGGACGACCTGGTTGAAGCCAATAGAGATTTTCTCTTTAGTATTTTGAAATATTTTTCGTAAATATATCTATTAAAATGAGATGTCAGTGTTGTTTTATTTTTATTTCGGCATCATTTAGACAATTCATCCATTGCAACCTGTATAAACAAAATTCATTCTAGTTGTCTTTAAGTTGGATTAAATGAATTATGGCAATTTCACATCCAACAAAATCCGCAAAAATATATATTTTCATCCAATTTATGAAATTAATGCGGATACTTACCTATAGACATGTGTGTGTTTTTTATATATATATATATATAGTCATTCACATACAAGCCTGTTTCGCTGAATCACAGCTCATTAGTGTGGCTAGACACATCCACTTCCACTTGCTTCTGGCTGGGATCGAAACTTGACCGATTTGGTGTCAGTCGGAGTCGCTACTCCCTAAGCCATAGGCGCATGGAATCAGAGAAGGGAAATTTTAACGTGTTGTATATAAGCAATGTATACACACGCCAGTCACCAAAAGAACTCAATTCATTTCTGAAGAGTCACGCTTACATAGCAGAAGTGGAAACTGTTTTTAAAATTTTCTTCTCTAGAGAGCTCAATCGTAATGAGAGCGCATATATATATATATATATATATATATATATATATATATATATTACGGAAATTACCGAAGATTAACAAAACTTGGTTATAATCAACCGACAATTTGAAATGATTCATTTGAACATTATTTTTGATCAATACTCGTATTTAAGTAGATATTGTTTTTAATCAAACAGTATTATATATTTATTTCTACTGGCCTGATTATTTACAATAAATTTTTGTTACGAAAATGTGTGTCATTTGGCAGGATTTGAACCTGCGACTCCTATCCACATAGAGGAAACCACCATGTGATCTGGCGCATCTTAGACCTCTCGACCACGATGTGGATCAGGGTCGCAGGTTTGAATCCTACTTAAATACGAGTATCGATCAAAAATAATGTTCAAACAAATCATTTTATATATATATATATATATATATATATATATATATATTTGAACATTATTTTCAACAACAAAAGCAAACTACTGATTCTTGAGGCAATATTCATTAAAACACTTAAACCGACAAATTAAAAGAATCAACTATGAATACTGTAGTAATGTTCTAAAATGTTTGTAAAAAGAAGTCTTTTCATGCTTTAAAATGTGCATAACCATGACATTACAACATATAAAAAAAATTCCATTTTGGATAATTTTCACATTCTAATGAATGCTAGTAATATGTCAACTGCTATATTTGAAGCAGAAAAAAAAATTGCAGTAATTTTTAGCAACACAGTTTTGTGGTTATTTTTTCTTACCATAACTCACACCCTTGAAGATGATCTCAGAAAAAGATTGAAAGTACTTGGGTACCTTGTGAAATGAATGGTAACATCTGTCAACGTTACAGCTCATTTTTGACATCTTTAAATTATAATCTGTGAAAGATTATCCATTCATACTCACAGATTTTATTAAAAATAAGCAGAAACAATGTTTGCAATTTATTTAATGTGACATTTTTTGCTAACTAACCATTTATTTTCTATAAAAATATTTCCAGTACTGCAATATTTGACGATGGTTGGCCAACTAGTATTGCTCTGAAGCTGGGGTCGCATTTTCATAAGCTATATGCAAAAATTGCAGGTTTTTTTTTACAAAAAATTCCGTGGTTGCATTATACGTAAAGTGGCTTATACCCGATGTTTCAAATGGGTGTGGGAGTGACAAGCAGTGGATGAAAATAAATAGCAAAATTTATTACAAAAAAAAAAACCCAAAAAAACAATGATAATTTGTTCAAGGTGGATGGCCGTAAAAAAATGTTTTTTTTTCTTTGTTAGAATATAAAATGCTTACTTTGGTTAGACGGATGTGCGTTGTGGTACAGTGGATATCGAGGAGCCGAGTTCGAATTCCAGTTGAATCCATTGTATTCACTTACACGCAAATACCCTTGAGAAAGGTATTAATCCGTCTCTTCCTTCCAGTTATGGGTTAAATAGCAGGACAGATTGGGTTCTACAGCCTTGGTCGGCAACCAGTCTACCGCAGAAAGCAATGGCAACCTACTGCGGGATAATCTTCTGCCCAGTCAGTCATGCCTCTTTCGAGACATGATCGCCCAAGCATGTATCATGTATGGCACTTAACTGACTGACTTTGGTTAGACGTCGATAATTTAAACTCTGCAATTAAAAATAGTTCTTTGTTGTTAAAGTGAATTGTGATAGTTTCTAACTTTTTTATTTTTTTTTATTTTTTTTTTTATTGTTATTGTTAAAATAGCATGAAGACAATTATTGAAAGAGTGAAGAGAAATATTGCGTTTGAAGATTTTCTATTACATATCCCATGACTCTTCATTATGGGAGGGGGTGCTCATTGTTCTCCACAATTTTTATTTATTTTTTTTTCAGATATGTTTGTTCTTTCCCTGCCTTTCCTTGCACTTGTTCCACAATCCATATGTTAAAAATTTTCAATGACGTTACTTTATTTGCTTTTGATGCTCCCTGTCAGCGTTTGACTCTTCAGGCCTCGTCTTATGCTGCCAATAAACAATCTGTATTAATACCAACTGCCTGTTTTCGTAACCCACAATCTTGTACCAAATATGGTTTTGTCTGGAAGTCTCTTGCAGAGACTGAAGTGTTATATTTGTCATAAATATCTATGGACTAACTTATATAAGCTGCCGGACACTCCTACTCTGAAACTGATGAGTGAGTTCATTAATTCAATTACAATTGGGCTTGTTCCTCCCTTAGTACAAATGGCCAATACGCCCTGCCAATACCTCATGAATAATGGACTATTCTATTTTGATCACACAGAAAGAGATGAAAAGATATTTGGCTTCAGTGAGAAAACAAAAGTAAGGGAAGATAGAAGTGTTTAATATTTTCTGCCGAGTCCCCATAATGGACTACTCCTTTTTGATTGTGTGGAAAAAAACAAAGCCCATCAGTGACACTACTTGGTTTCAGTGAGAAAATGGAAAGAAAGAAAAGTAGAAGTGTTTAACTGCTGTTTCAGTGAAATTGAAAAAAAAAGTTATCAATTTCAAATCTTTTCTTTTGTACCCACTTCTTAAAATAACAACCAGCATTCACAGTATTTACATTATTCAGAATACTGTCTTCATCTTTGTTGCCATTTATACGACGTTTTGGCTGTTGCCTCTTCCTGCCTTCTTCATGTGCTAGGAATTTTGAATCGAACCCTTTATGATCACTGGGGCATATGAACTCTATTCCCTGTGGGAAGCCTCGATTGGAAGTCATGAGTTATCTCCCTCTAAGCCTGCAAGTTATTTGTTCACCACTGCTGCAGCCTGGTATTGAACACATGGATGTAGATGTTGGTTAGTTCCTGACTTGACTCTGAGTTGTGGGTTCAATACCAGGCTACAGCAGTGGTGAACAAATAACTTGCAGGGTTCGAAACTCCTAGCACCTGAAGAAGGTCGGAGCGTGCAATGGCCGAAACATCGTACAAATGGCAACAAAGATGAAGACAATAGTCCAAATACTGTAAATACTACCTCATCTCAGAAATATAGACAAATAGAATGATCTATTATTAAACGTCGTACAAATGGCAACAAAGATGAGGACAATAATCCGAATAATGTAAATACTACCTCATTCCAGAAATATAGACAAATAGAATGATCTATTATTAAACATCGTACAAATAGTAACCAAGATGAGGACAATAGTCCAAATAATGTAAATACTGTAAATACTACCTCATCTCAGAAATATAGACAAATAGAATGATCTATTATTAAGCATCATACAAATGCCAACAAAGATGAGGACAATAGTCTAAATAATGTAAATACTACTTCACCTCAGAAATTTAGACAAATACGACCAGCATTCATTTTTATGATGGTTATTGGAATACTTTTTTTATTTTTATTTTTTTATTTTATTTTGTTTTAGTACTTAAGCTGAAGTATTTAACAATGCCATGGGGTTAGGTGAATGCATATAACAATATTCTATTGTTGTAGAACTTATAAGTTTATTCCATCATTAACTGAAGAATTAAGATTCATTGGAATATTAGGAAAACCATCAATATTTTCACTAGACTTTCTAGTTACATATATAAAAGACAATATCTTATGGAAACTTACAACATTGGTATTAACCAACATGTTTAAATTTATTTGTTTGAACATTATTTTTGATGGATACTCATATTTGAGTCCATAGTTTGTTTTTGTCCTATCATTAAACAGTACAATTTTGATATCCTCTGGTCTGAAATATTCGAGAAATCTTGTTAGGAAAAATATTTAACTTCTGGCAGGATATGAACCTGCAACTCTCATATACTGAGGAGATGCCATTAGATCTGGTATGTTTTTAATAAGAAAACAAATTTAAATAAACATGTCGGTTAATACCGATTTTATAAGTTTCTGTAAAATTTCGCAATATTGTTATCAGTTGCGTTTTTTTTTACATTAGGATATGAACCAGAGCAGAAATTAATATTCTAAAAAAAATCAGAAAAATTTAGCTTAATTCAAACTTTGGTTACCATGAAATTTTCAGTGGTCAAAAAAATTATTTTTACTAATATTTTTAAAAAATAATAATTTCAAAAATAATTTGATTCATTTATGAATAAGTCCTAAAAGTCTTATTAAAATCTGGAAATTATTTGATTTTTACAAAAACTTCCAAATTAATGTGTTTTTGACCGGTAGTTACGTAATATTACGTTATCCATTGTAAACTCTCGTAACCATTTGATTACATGCTAACAAAAATGAAAATAAGATTTTTTTACCAAAATTTTGAATATTAGAAAGGATTAAAAAAATTTTTTAAAAGTAATTAAAAAATACTTTGTTATTATTAAGAAGAAAAATCAAACATTTTGATGGGAAAAAATTTTTTTTGTTTTTATTAAGTTTGGGGCTTTTTTCTTAATATTATGCTGTTTTTTCAGTGATTTAGTGAAAGTTACTTATATATATTAATTCCAAACAATGGGCGACTAGGAGTGAAAGGGTATGAAAATATTTTAGAAGGAATTGGAAATGCAATTCTAAAAAAAATCAAATTATTAAATCAATATTAAAGAAAATTACAAAAAAATCTCTTACAAATATAGAAATTAGGCCTATATTTTATCCTTTTTCTTAAATAAAAATTTTCAGACTGACATCCATATAGGCTTTTATTTTCAATTCCGATTATTAAAAAAAATTCTTTTTGTAGGACATGTTTAAAATATTAAACCTCAATTTGATCTGTGTCTATGCACAATCAAAAATCATATTCATAAAAGAAATTGCAAATTTTTTTTTTTTCTAAAACTGAATAAATGGCAAAACTTTTTTGTAAATCAGATGAATTTTGAAGATTTAAAAAAAAAAAAATTTTTTTTACGACTTAAAAAAAAAAAGGCAATGATATTTTATGGTAACAATGGACGATTGTTTGAGGATTGTTTATGAAACCAGGAAATGTAGACAAATTCCAAATACAGGTTCCGGGAAAGAATCTTGCACAACAATAACTAGAGGAACATATTTAAAACCTCATATATGAAAACTTCATAATTGTAAGAACATAGCAGGATATCTTGGATTTGCTGACATTTAAAGCGTATAAATGAATAAGTAATATTTTCTTGGTATACTGTTTGCCGTTTTAACTTTTTTCTATTTTTCTTATTTTTATGGAAAATAAGTTTGGTTTGTAATGGCTAGCCACTCATATCCAAGTATGGCTGCCTATTAGGGCAGCTAACTAATCCCTTGTGCAGATGCTTGCTCAGGCACATTTGTTCAACACTTTCTCTTAGCAAAATCGACAGCTCCCAAATAGTTCCATATGCCCAATTTCACTCACAAGGCTTGGGGCAACTCACAGTATGATTTTCAGGCATTTTTCAAGTGTGCTATACTGGGATTGAAGCTATAGGGAGATGGTTAAGGTTTATTAAATTGGCCTTGTGTCATACATAACCAAACTCCTTACAACTTACAGATTTATTCGTTTTCATCAGAAGGTTGGCAGGTTGATTGGTGGTTGGAGATTGGAATGTGTGGAATAGTGGAAGAATGCTTATGGTCATATCACGTTGAATACACTGGTTCTCGCTCGATCACCGAAGTTAAGCAACGTTGAGCCTGGTCAGTACTTAGATGCGTGACTGCTTGCGAATATCAGGTGCTGTAAGCGTTTATTGACGGATCTGCGTTGTGGTGCAGTGGATGTCGGCTTTGAAAGAGAAATTGGTGGACTGATTTCAAATTCCAGTTGAATGCTCTGCATTCACTTACGCGCTAGTACCCTTGGGAAAGGTATTATTCCGTCCCTTCCCTCCACTTATGGGTTAAATAACAGTGTAGGACTTGGGACCCTGCCCTTAAACAAATCTGGGGGTGGAAGCTGGCTCAACCCACCTAGGGTGCATGCGGCACACACACATACAATAGTGTAAGAATAAAAGTATACATTTTGTATGTTTAAAGAGAAATTTATTGACAGAAAGGATAATGTGAATTGTACAAGTTAATGTTCAATGAGAAAGCTAAGGGTATCAAGAGTTCCTAGTAGTATGTGTGTATGTACATGAGTGCTTGTTTGGTAGGGATGTCTTTGAATAGAGAAGTTGTAAAAGGAATCGGCACACAAGAAAGGAGAAAAAGAACCTATGTGTGATGTGACCTTACATCCATTTCTTCTATTACATTTTAGCGTGTCATCTCTTTTTTGCTGCTTCTATCTGACTGACTGACGCTGAACAAGGCTTTATAGTAATTTAGTTTTGTTTTGCACTGGATCACTAACTCTTTTTAGTCTTGCAAATTGCTTTTGTTGGTCAGAAAATCAATTTAACATCTAATCATGAAATCTGGGTTGGACTTTTTCTTTAAGCACATGGTCAATCCTTTTTCTATGCAGCAAAAGGGAAGAAGGTTGATTTTTAATTCTTAATTTCTTATCCCCCACAGGATTTCCTCTCCCAAGGAATCATTTTCTTGATAAATAGACCCTGGTGGGATTTGGACTCTGGTTTCATGATTAGAAAGGGACCCTTCTAACCATGGACATGTTCCCATTAACTGTTTTGTTTATGCAAATTTATTCAGATTTATACTTTCAGTTCTCAGTGTTCACTTCTCGATTTTATTTTAACTTTTTAAGAAATTCTGCATTTTTTAAATTTATATGATCTTGTTAGTTTTATTTTCTAATTTTTGACTTGAATAATTTTTTTCACTTTGATTTTTTTTTATTTGAAAAGTTTTAAGGCGTTCAGTAGTTTTTGCAGGTCTCTGAAAGCAAACTGTTTTGATTAGTAATTGAAGCTTAATTGCAATTCCTTTTCAGTGCTCGTTAATCTCATGATTTGTGAGTCATGGAGCAATTGCTTTGGAAAGTGGAACATGAGCTAGAACTATGATTAAGAGGTACAAAAATGAGATATAAAATGACTTGGCCATTATTAAATTTTTGGTTTGTATTTTACTTGCTTTTTATTGCAACTTTTACTTGGGCTATCAATTTATGACAGTGCAGCTCAGAAAGAAAGGATGTGGCCAAAGTGATATTCAGACTTCTCCATTTTCTGCCTGAATCCTGGTTGAATGAATCAGCTACTCTTTTCACTCGTCTGAGCTACTGGAACTCTGTAGTGTGTGTGTGTTTGTTTGTTTTTTTTTTTTGTTTTTTTTTTTAATATATAGTAAACTTATTTACTTTATTTTTGACAATTATCTAACTTACTTTTTATCTCCACTTTAAAAAGGGCATCGAAATGAAATAATGACAAAATAAAATGTAAATGTTTGTCAGAATTACTAATGTGATAATTTTTTTTTTTTTTGTGTGTGTGTGTGGGGGGGGGGTTAATTCTGCAAATTTGACCTTCCTTATTTATTACTAATTACAATGTTCTTTGATCATTTTAAAGTTAAATTTGGAGTGTGTGTGTGTGTGTGTATATATATATATATATATATATATATATATATATGATGATCCACGTCTACTGTCTTAATATGTATAGGAAAAACTACTAAAAAGTTGTAAGCTTAAAAATGTATTTTTTTGACAGTATTTATTTCTATTATATATATTTGATATTTCAGACCGGCCTCAGCCTTTCATCAGAAACAAATGATTTTAAAATAAATACTGTAAAAAAAAATACATTTTTAAACTTACAACTTTTCAGTAGTTTTCCTATATATATATATATATATATATATATATAATGCATTTATAGCAAGTCACTGAGTCTCATGCACTATGCAGTCATCATTGCCTGTTATGAACTGACCATCTGGGATTTGAATTTTTTGTTATCGCATTGTTCATGGTATTTATATATGATAATATGCACCTGACGATAGCATAGTGCCTGAGACTATAGACATGTTGTACTATAGACATTGGATAATATGTATATTAGTAAATACATAATAACTCTGTTATATTACATTGAACACTGTTTAATTAGCACCAGAAAAATATTCATATATATGTGTTTACTTGTATGCATATTTATTAATATTCATATCTGTGGGGTGGACAAAATAATGGAAACACCTAATACCATAAAAGCATAATTGGGAAAATTTGCTTAATCTGTCAAAAGCTTGTCTATTTTCTTTGTTGATTTAATTTTTTTTTCTCTAATATTTTTTTAATTTTTTTACAGATTTTATTTAAATAAGTTTATTAAAATCAACAGCTAGAACTATTTAAGAATTTTAAGCAATCAACTTCATCCTATGGTTCAGGATGGTAATGCAGCCATTCATACTGCTAAAATTGTAGCTGAATGGGACGAGGAACATTCTAGTGAAGTAGAACATCTTATCTGGCCACCACAGTTCATTTTAGAAAAACAAGTGAGGAGTCAACATCCTCCACCATTATCATCATTGAAAAAATTGGAGGCTGTTTTAGCTGAAGAATGGATAAAAATTCCTCTGGAAACAATTCAAACTTTGTACGAGTTGATCCTATGCAGAAATCAAGTTGTAATTTTTACCAAGGGTGGTCCTACCCCATATTGATATCGACTCCTCACTTGTTTTTCTAGGACTTCATCGGACTAAATTTATGTTAATGCCAATACACATGAAAATGAACGAGGGATGCCGAGAATTTTTATTTTTAAACATTTTACAAAACAATACACGAAATGTGTTTGCTGACCACCATAATGACCCTGATCACAATTTTACTTAATAAATCCTACCCTAATCAAAGAAAACAATTCTCTATGACAAATGTCTGGAATGCCTTGATGGCAAGGTCATTGGCGCCCTTACAACATTCACCATTCCTAGTAGAACTTCTATTATCATAGTGTGGAAGATCTACTAACAAAAGTGATGGACAGAAAAAGAATCTAAATGAAATCAGCTAGATTAAAAAATAAATGAATAAATAAATAGACATTCCCAGCACCCCCACATTCATGCACATGTAGTCTCACCAACATAAATTTAGTCTAATGAAATTCTAAATGAGGAAATGTATCACAAAAAAACTGATACATTTTCCTTGAATATTGTTCTTGATAGATCAAAATGTTATCTCTCACATATATATATATATATATATATATATATATGTGTGTGTGTGTGTATAATTCAGACTTATCCCCTGACTGTTTTACAGGGATAAATCTACATTTCAAGGGTAGTATATCAAATGAATTTAAGATATATATTATGTTAAAAATGATTTACCTTGGAAGTGTGGATTTGTCATCAAAAGTCCAAGTTGGGTGATAAGCCTTCAAACTTACTTTGAAATAATGCTCTATTTAAGAATGAGCACCTCACAAAATCTGCTTGCCTCAAATATATTACCTAGTAATTTTCTGCTCATTTTGGGGTTTCTTTCTCACTGTAAACAGTCTTTTGTTATACAGGATGATTAACAATTTAAATTTTCTGGGGTACTGAAAATCGACGTGTCATTTGAGAGCATGAATGGGCCTTCCCAAAGTTAAATGGTGATTTTTCTAAGTCCAGCTTAGATGTGGCACAAGGCCAAAAGTATGGAGCACCCAGTGAAGATAGAATTCATTAATTATAATGATTCTAGTGGGACAAGCTTGTTATCACATCATGTTGAAATGCCTCTTTCCAAAGGTAAATGTGTGGTATGCCGTGACTGCTACTGATGTAATTGGCCCATATTTTTTACAACTTCAATGGTGACTGTAAATGTTTACTTACAAATGCTGCAAGAGTTTGCCATTGATAACATAACCCGATCATCTGATTTGTGGGGGTATTTCTAATATGATGGTGTATCGCCTCATTTTGCACGTACTGTTAGCGCTTGTCTTTATCAAACTTTCCCAAATCGATGGATAGTGTAGATATCAAATAAGTTACCTTCTAACATGGCTGCCTTCTTTTGGTCCCCTTTTTGTCTACCTTATTTATAGGATAATATCTAATGCAGCAGGTGGGTTAGTCCACTTTACTATAATGGACATACTCAACACATTTGCATGAGGGGATTCTATTCACTATATATATATATATATATATATATATATATATATATATATATATATATATCCATTAGATCACTCAATAGATTTGTCTTGTCATTTGGACTGACTACACCAATCTACTTGTGTACCAATTTCTTTGTTATTAACCAATATCCAACAGATAGGTCACAGCACAGCATTGGCATGGTCACCATACTCTCCTGATCTGATATTCTATGACTTCTGGTTATGGGGTACTAGCAGTATAGCCCGGCGTTGCTCGGGTGTAATGAAAGCTTTAAAACTAATCCATGGTCCTGGAGCTCAGACTCTTTGGACATTGGCACGAAAGACTAAAAAGTTTCCAGTTAAAGCGAAACCGTAGACTGAAAGAAAAATGAATGGATGTAAGTCAAATTTTGATTTCCTGGTATTGATTTATACATATATATATATATATATATAATAGATTTTCTGCACTATTGTAAGAACTGCAACCTTGAAACTTCTGAATATCGTTTGTCTTTGTCTATGAGTGTATCAAATTTGATTAAAATCGGACCACTCCTTCTATAAACCGATTTTTTTCGATTATTGATTTTTCAATATTTATCAGGGTACCTTGACACAAAACCTAGCTAAGAACACGCTTATAGTACAACTGTGTAAATTTTCAAGAAAATTGGTTCAGCTGTTTCGGAGTCTATAGGTAACGGATACACACGCAGACAAGTTCCATTTATAAATAAGTTTAGATAATAAAGGATCATGTGTATAGTTAGACATCAAAGAACTTAAGAACAATAAAATGTTTAATATCAAAATTCCCTATTATCAGACATTCATGTATATTCATTCATGTGTTTAATTAATTTTTGACCTGCCCTACCTGTATGGTTAAGATAAGCCAAAGGTACTGTGAGAATGTAGTTCCACCAGGTAGATTCTTCTTTTGTTTTGCTGTGTCCCTTCAGGATATAGATGCAACTGGCCCTTCACATCTTCTTGTCCCTTGGAGTGCTTAATAAGTTTTGTCCTTTTGTGATTTCTCCCAAATACTGCTCTATCTTCCATTTATTCAAGCTCATTAAGTATGTTAGACATGGCTTTCCCTCAACTTGTCCTATGAGTATTAGATTTTCCAAGCTGTCCTTTCTCATTACTTTTCTCAGATATTTCAGCTGCCTCTTCTTGATGTTAAGTGTAAGTTCCTTTTTTTTTTTTTTTTATTGCTCACATGTTTAGTCCATGGTATCCTCAGTATCTTGCTGTAGATCCACATCTCTGTTGCCTCAAGTCTCTTAAAAAAAAAATGGTTATAGAAAATTAACTGTTAGAAACAGTAGGTTATGAAGAAGAAAAAAAATATATTTGTCATCCGCATACAAGCCTGTTTTGCTGTATCACAGCTCATCAGTGTGGCTAGACATCCACTTGCTTCTGGCCGGGATTGAAACTTGATCGATTTGATGTCAGTCGAAGTCAGAGAAGGGAAATTTTATCATGTTATATACGAGCGGTGTATAAACCTGCCAGTCACCAAAAGAACTCAAATCATTGTTGAAGAGTTATGCATAAATTGCAGAAGTGGAAACCGTTTTTTAAATTTTCCTCTCTAGGGAGCTCAATCGTAATGAGAGCATAATATATTCGTCATCCACATACAAGCCTGTTTCATATATATGTATATTGTCACATACCTGTCTCGACGATAACCATCATGATGTTTACACGTCGGTTTGAGTATATTGCATTTTCACATCTATAGACAGATACGGGTTATCTGCCCCAGATCATGACAAATGGACAATGATAAATAATAAAAAATAAAATAAGATTGCTGTTCAATTGATATAATCGAACGGCAACCTTCCAAAGGTCTGCTTCAATATATCAACACGGGCGCTGACCAACAATTCAAGGACGAATGTCGAGACGAGATGGTTTTGATTTAAAATTTTAATAACTAATAACAGATCAAAATTTTTAAAAAATATTTAAGTATGAATTAGAATGTCCAATGACCTGAACCTGAAAATTATATTCGGATACCCAACGTAGTCGAAATAGCCATTTACAATACACAACAGCAAATATGAATGAATACAGGCTATTACAAATGCAAAAGATTAACACAAGATAAAATGGGGAGAACCATGTTATTTATAAACATGTGGTATGGTGTATGTGGTAACATAATATTTGTGGAAGTGCATGCATGTTCTAACATGGGTCTAAGAACATAACTTACCTTTATATCAGTTTCTTCTCTTTCTTTTACTGTCTTTTCTCTCTCCTTTCTTATACACTTGAAATGTATGTAATTATGACTCTCTGTTTCTTTAAGTTGACTATTATATTTTCAGCATACAAATATTCTGAAATGTAAGCACATTTCTTTTTTTCTTTTCTTTAACCATATTCAATCGTATTTTCTGTATTCAAACAATTCTACTTTGTTCTTCGTCTTCAAAATATCTTCCTTTATATGTTGACTTTTCTGCATCGCTCTCTCTCTCTTTTCTTTTCTTGATAAACTGCTCGACTTTGCTTTCTTTTTCTTCTTTGAATAAACCGGAATCAGCATACGAATTATATTACAGCTTTTCTTATCTTCATCGCTATCTTTCTTTCCTACTTGATAAAATGAACCGGCCTCATTTTCGTCGCTGTATTTCTTTCTTGATAAACAGCTTCGCTCCGCTTTCTTTTCCTTGTTTTAACGAATAAGAATTTATAAGTTCAGTTTTTTTTCTTATCCGGAGTTGCTTAGGTTAAATTACACTATTATCTCAAATGTGTTTTCTCTTGATTCATCATTTATCAGCACTCGGCAAATATAACTCGTTCTGTCGAGATTCAACCTGCAACTGACTTCAAACTTTTGCTTCCCACGTGATTTGTTTTTGGTGCGAATTCTAACTCCTGTTGCTTCATGGCTTGCAACTGACTTCCATATTTAGCTTATTTCCTGTCTAGCATTTGTTACTAAGGATATCTGGGTCAACTAGCTTTGACCTGCTATTCCAAAGCTGACTCTAGTCTCCCACGTGATCATCTCCTTGTTACCACGCAGAGACCATTCTCAATATATGTGTGTAGGTATGTGCACAGTTATCTATATCTGTAACAATATAATATATATATATATATATATATATATATATATTACTATTCAAATAGATACTAAATGAAGCAAAAAAAAAATGGACCTCTGATCCCAGTATATCTCTGGTGTTTTATCACTTGATATTTTTTCAATTTTGCTGATATTTTGTCTAATCCTCTTTTAAATCTAAAATTATCTATCTGAAAAAAGTGTTTAAATATTCAGAAAAGTTAGAATGATTACTTGGTCACTTAGTGTGTCATTTTGCTTACAATTATGACATTATCTAAATAAATTAGCCGTAAACAATCAGCCATTCCTTTTTATAGCTATCTGTCACATTACAAGCCATAAAAAATGAGGGCAAAATATTTATATTGATGTGCCTACTATTAAGCATTTTATGTTAAGACCATAAGAGAAAAAAAACACAAAATGATCTAAGCCCCTGAGCATGGCATGTGCACAACGGCCTTTATCATAATAGATATATTGTAACAAAGTTGTAGAACTTGTAGGTTTTCCTATTGTTCATGCATTTACTTTTATAAAGAGTGCTCGATACAACGTAGAGCATTATAGTTGTTACCATGGTTTATAAATTCATAGTATCACTACACAAAAATTTTCACATTTCGAAGCTAACCATGCATTCTAAGCCTCCTACCCCCCAAACACCTAACCCTAAGACTCTAATAAGGTCAAAAGAATCCAAATCACGTCCCAACCCCACTTTCTCTTAAAGCAAATCCACCACAAATAAACGGTCTTTTCCATCAGATAAAGTTCATACCAACTTGATCACCCGAAGAAGGAGCAACCAGAATGCATGGTTAGCTTTGAAACGTGAAAATTTTTGTGTAGTGATACTATGAATTTATAAACGATTGTAACAACTATTACAATATATATATATATATATATATATTCTCTTCACTACCCTGACATAATTGATGAAAAAAAATATATGGCACTGTTAACAAGTAAACATGCAGAAAGAGCTTTCATAGCGGGTTGTAAAGAGAACGAACTGAGTTGATGCTATTATCTCTCTCCATTAGCATGACAGGAAATATCTATATATATATATATATATACACACACACACACACACACACAGGTCTTTATTATAATAGAGAGGTTTACCAAATAATTGTTTTTAGAGTTACATAAGTAGCAATGTAATCATTCTAAGTAATACAGTTAATTGAAATAAGTGCTGAATAATTTGAAGTTCAGGATTGGTCTGGTATGACCATCAGCGGCATCCGGCAGCAAGGCCTCTGAATGAGAGGTTGTGAGGAGCATAGAACCATTTCTTAGTTGCTGTTTCCAGGTCCACCCTGACCCAGTGGTAGCACTTGTTAGCGTCCCAGCCATGGGCGAATAAATAACTCTCAAAGTGGCGTCAAAACATTATGAAAGAATAAAAATAGACTTTTATAGAAAAAGATACATGTTTAAAGGAAAAATATTGCCAACAATACATTTTTGAAGGAGAAAAAAATTGCTATAATACATTTTGAAAGAAAGAAAAAAATTATTACCAGCAATACATTTTTGAATACAAAGCTAAAAGACATTTTCAGTTTCTTCCAAAAAAAAAATTTTTTTTTTTTTTTTTTTTTCCAATCGCTATAACTGAACATGAAAAAAACACCTTATAATCACACCTTTTTGGCATTAAATAACCTACAGAGGTGTTGATATGTCGTGAAACAAAGCTCAAACTCAGAATTGGTCTAATTTTGTCCTCATTCCCAAGTATTTAAATTTTTGTGCTTGTTTGATTTTGGTACCTTTGATTTGTACGTCACACTTCGGGCTCATGCCTTTTGCTAACAAACATGCGTTCTGTTTTCTTGCAGTTAGTCCTTAATCCTTTCTTTTTTTTCTTTCCTTCATTATCTTCTGAAGTGGGGGGGGGGTTCTAATTTTCTTCCCATATCTGTAATCAGCAACTGTCATTTGCATAAATTGTGGCCACCAATACTGAATCCTAGTAGGACTTCACGGTATTATTTAATCAAATTAGTCATAAATAATCAACAGTGCCTTTTTATAGTCGCCTCCTATTATTTATATTAATATCATATTACGAGTAGGCGCGGCTGTCAAAAATGATGGCAAAATATTTATATTGATATGCTGCCTAAAACGATGCCAACATATATATTGATGTATCTACTATTGAGTATTTTACATTAAGCATAAGAAAAAAATCAAAATAATCCAAATGTCCCTGAGTGTTTGGATTATTTTATACTAACAGTATAGCCCTGCGTTGCTTGGGTGTAATGAAAGCTTTAAAACTAATCCATGGTCCTGGAGCTCAGACTCAGCCTAAAGAATATTTGTGTGAAGTTTGGTGAGAATCGGATAAAAATTGTGGATTTGTATAAAGGACATACAGACAGATAAACACAAACACACAAACATCTTGCCTTTTTATATATATATATATATATAATAGATTTTCTGCACTATTGTAAGAACTGCAACCTTGAAACTTCTGAATATCGTTTCTTATGTCTTTGTCTATGAGTGTATCAAATTGGATTAAAATTGGACCACTCCTTCTATAACGGGATTTTTTCGATTATCAATTTTTGATATTTATCGGGGTTACCTTGACACAAAACCTAACTAAGAACACTCGCAGATCTTATAGTATAATTGTGTAAATTTTCAAGAAAATCGGTTCAGCCGTTTCGGAGTCTATAGGTCTCTCTCTCTCACACACACACACACACACACACAGAGACAAAGTTCCATAGAAAAAATTACAAAATAAATGAAATTTATAACACTGGTGTAAAACTGGACGACTGAAGCAAGTCCATTTTCATAGCACTGCCTAAGAAGCCAGTTGCAAACCAGTACGAACTCC
Source organism: Ascarosepion bandense (assembly GCA_037127315.1). Lineage (NCBI taxonomy): Eukaryota > Metazoa > Mollusca > Cephalopoda > Sepiida > Sepiidae > Ascarosepion > Ascarosepion bandense. The sequence goes on from JBBBDQ010001336.1 coordinate 3,504,932, forward strand.
ACCAAACAATCACTTTGTTGAGCCACATTACAAAACTCATCGTCCGAATCCTGATGATTAGAGTGAGAAGCAGAATCAGGCCAGAGATAGGACAAGAACAGTGTAGTTTTGTCAAAGATACTAGAACAAGGAATATATTTATGATTAGGATGCTATCCAAAAGAGCAACACAAGTGAGAAAGAACTTGTTCCTATGTTTTATTGATTATACAAAGGTATTCGATAAAGTACGCCACAAAGAATTGATAGAAATACTCGACATACTTAGGAAAGACATAGTAATCATGAATCTTTACTGACAGCAAACCACCTGCTTACGGACAGGTAATGAATTCAGCAGATATACAGAGATAGAAAGGGGCATAAGACAAGGATGTGTTTTTTCACCAGATCTAGTCAATTTGTACAGTGAGACTATTTTGAGGACTCTAGAAGTTATGCCAAGATTCGTCATCGGAGATCATAATCTGAACAGCATAACGTATGCAGATGATACAGTGCTGATAGCAGGCATGGAAAGTACAAGACCTCCTACAGAAGGTAGCTGAACAATGACAAAAGTGGGGTACAAATAAACTGCAAGAAACCCGAATGCATTGTCATCAGCGAAAAAGAGCAGCCCCAAAATGCCAAATACAGGTGGGGGATACTAAAATCAAGCATTTACAAAAATTTAAATACCTGGGGAAATATTTTAAAAGAAGATGGAAAGTGCGACACAGATCTGAAGGAGAATTGGCAGGGCAAAGAACGCATTCCATGAGCTGAGTAGAGTATTAAGAGACAGGAAAATTTCGCTAGAAACAAAGATAGTACTGGATTGCTGTGTGATGTCAGTTCTTCAATATGGCAGGGAATGCTGGACAATAACATCAAAGATGAAGGAAAAACTTGAAACAACTGAAATATGGTTCTATAGAAGGATGCTTTGTATATCATGGATCGAGCATGTGAGCAATAATGAGGTTTTGGAAAGGATGGAAACGAAAAGGAGATTAATACTGCGCATCAGGAAGAGACAACTAAAGTTCCTGGGACATGCAATGAGGAAGGAGGGCTTGGAGAATCTGATACCAACTGGCCAGATAGAGGAAAAGAGAAACAGAGAAAAGCAGCATGTAACATACTTGACAAGCATGAGCAGGTGGATGGCAGAGCAGAGGTTGTGTGATGTAGCAGGAGAAAGCATGCTACCAGGGCTAGGGAGATGTGGAAGGCCATGTTCACCTATGTCCTGAAAGGACAAGGCACCTAGAAGAAAAAGATTTTAAGTGGAAAAATATCAGAAAGGTTTTCAATATGGATATTTCAGAACCTTGGTATTGTCTATTTAAATGATATAAACTGGTTTAAAAAGTTTTTTTACTTTATGAAATATCTGCACAGACTATCAACAGTTTACTTAGTGCAGAACCAGGTGATTTGTGCCCATCATGAATGACGAGTATTTAAATAAATTTTTTTTAGTGTTTTTTCTCTCTCGTGCCAAGAGACCTATGAGGTAGAGAACATGTTTGTTTTGGATGCTGGTATTTTCTGTTCTGTCAGGATAGCTGTGGCAAAAATACCTGGAACTACTACTTCTGGCCTACTTGCACTAAGGGCTTCTTCATGGTTCTGATTCTTTTTGGCTTCTGGCCAATGAGTAAGTGCTATGGAATTTGGAGAAGACATTGTTTGAATAAGAATCTCCAAGGGCTAATGTTGATTTTTTTTTTTTTTTTTTTTTTTTTTTTTTTTTTTTTTTTTAATCTATTTCTTATTCTTTCCTTGTCTTTCACCTGATCTCCAAACTGGTGTCAAACATTTTCTGAAGGGAATTTAAAAACCTTTCATGTTCCTTATATATATATATATATATATATATATATATATATATATAATTATTATTTTTATTATTTTTTTTATTTTTTTTTCCAGGTGTAAAAAGGCAATCCTGTTAAATTTCAATAAAATCCTTCCACTGAAATTTCTTCTTAATTTTAATGATGTATCTTTTCTTTATTTTTATTTTTATTATTTTTTTTTTCCCCTAGGTAAAAAGGCAATGTTGTTAAATTTCAATAAAATCCTACTGAAATTTCTTTTTAATTTTAATGGTGTATTTTTTTTCTTTTCTAGACATGGCTGGGCAGAACAGTTTCGAGCCTTAAAAATGAAACATGTCAAATGTATATGTCCAACTGCGTATGTATATGTTTTTATTTATTTTTTTTCCTCTTAACGATATTCAGCAAATGTAAAAGACTGGTACTATCTACCATTTGACCATGCATTGAATATTATTGCCAAATCAGGTCTGGTGCTCTTTCTATGTATGGACAAAATCTAATGACTGATCTGTAATATTGACAGTCCTAAGCTGGCATCTCTGCTTTAGTCACTCTTCCACTGTTGTAATGTAGCTTTTTCTATCAATGTTTTCATGGAATGGATGACTTGTTAATCGTAACGTTGCTAAAACAAAACTGCTCTCTATTGATCATCTGAGAAACCCTTCCCTGATGCCAACCTCCAAGAGTATAGAGTTGAAGTAGACTTTAGAAGTAACCAGAAACCTAGTTCTAAG